>CAEMYA010000179.1:9679668-9711508 GCA_903131615.1 Diplodus sargus | reverse complement strand
TTTCATGGAACTCATACACCCGCTCTTATTGTCTTCCCACTTTCCCAGTCGGCTGACTACAACACCCACATGCCCACCTGCTCCTAATTCTCTCACCAGCTCCCTGCCCGTGGCCATTGTGGTCTGCTGGGTTCTCATGCATGCACGGGTTAAAATGTCCAGCTTTTGACCCTCGAGCATTCCAGGTACGTGACGCCAAACTTAAATAATAATAAAAAATAAAAAAAACAGGGCTGATGGTGAAGAACAGCTGTGTACACGCAGTTGAACCAATGAAATAAATGAGGGAAAACAACATACATCATTAGTCATTTGTTTTTATGGCACTCTATTACATTGAAACGTACCTAATTAACCTCATACAATTACTCTAGTCAACAAATACATCATACCCTCCTCCCTCGCATCAGAATGCTTCTTCATGAAGTCAAGATATACGGATTATAAGTAGGAACTCTGACGTTGAGTCCTGTTTTGTACTTTTTTTGGTCCCAGCTCTTTCTCCCCACCTATCCTGGCTTTCCTGTCCCTGCGCCATGTTATCTCGTGCTAGTCTAGGCCCGCTGCCTGTCCTTGAACTGTCTTTTCCCCAGTGGGTTCGTTTTGTCATGTTGCTCTATGTGAGTGTTCTTCATCAGCTACAGTTTTTATAAGTTGTCTTTAACTGTACCTCTCTCGAACGTACATCTGCATCCTCATCTCCCCTGTTCATGATCTGCTGTCGCTAGTTTCGACATCAGTCAAAAACGGGCTGGATCAAAAAGGATTCTTTGCATCCAGGTACAAACTCTATCAGACCTTTAAAGCCTCCCTTCTGATTTTGAACACAGCTTCACGTCAAATAGTTCAGTCAGACTGAATAACAAAAGACGCTAAAGTACTGTAAAGGGAGCACATAATTGCTGTTCAGATCTCCCTTTTGTAAGAGCAGGTTTTTGATTCATTTTCGATATATGTGTTTTAGATTTCCCTTCGATGACGCAGTCCTCCAAACCCATCCACAATAAAAAAGATGAATGAGCAGTTAAAGGTTCATTTCATTGCTCGGCTTAGTTCAGCTTCACACCCGGAGAAGACACGCAGATTTTGATGAAAAGCCTCGCTGATTGAACCTGTCATGTCTTTGTCACAAGAAAATCTCTATCCATTTGGCCACTCTGACACACTGTATAGAGTTTTTTTGTTTGATGTTTGGCTGAATATATAAAGGCTTTCTGTTCTGTACGGCTGAAGTACTCACTGTAACCTTGAAAACCGCGGCTCTATTAATAGGCTGCTTAATAATAGGAAATCTTGCAGGTCTCTGTGTGTGTGTGTGTGTGTGTGTGTGTGTGTGTGTGTGTGTGAGCAATAAAGAGTAAAATACATTCAGAAATACCAGCGTTAATGTTGACATAAAATCTGTTATTTTTTAAAACAACAACAGTAACAGTAAATACATGGAGAAAAAAAAAACATATAATGTGAACAAATACCATCAAGAAAACAGAAACACGGTGCTGCAACATGGCGTAGTGCACAGAAAATGACCTGTTTGCTCTCTACGTAAAACTTTAAGATGATCAAAACTTGAATTATGCAATTTTTCATTTTTTTTATATGATTTAGGTTTTTTCCTCCCGCCTCCCTGATCCCAAGAGTTATGAACTGACCTACTTTGTGCAAGTGTGACTTCGCCCACCATGCTCAGGAAACGAGAACTTTTACCTCAGAGAAATAACAAAACAGCTTAAAAAGAGATTCATATTTTAATGTTCTTTTTTGTGAAAAAAAATAGAATAAAAAATGTGTTTGTTTTTGGGCCAAAACTTAATGGGGGTCATTTCTGGCTCCACTGAATCCCACAATGCACTCTGCAGGTCACGGATCATTTTTGGTGAGCAGCTTTCCGTGACAAAATCTCACAGGAGTCGACCGGTTCAGACTCAGCTTGTAAGGTTTTATGTTGTCGAGCAGTGAGACCAGAACAGAAACCCACAGTACGATACTGGCCTGCGGTCACGGAGAATTTCTATTTTTTTTTTTGTATTTGCCAGTGTGGGTCTTGTGATAAGGCCGGTCAGCAGCCGGACCTCTCTCCTCGAGAAATGTCAGGCTTTAAATCAATCCCTCCTTCTCTACGCACACGATCCCACCCACCCTTTCCTCTATCGCTCACGGAGAAAGACTGCGAGGTGAGTAACTGCACGAACATTCAAGATGCAGATAGAAAGCAGGCCATTAGAGGTTAGTGATGATTAAAAAACAAGGCACGGAGAGAGATGGAAAAAAAGCTGTGTTTCTCTTTATACTGTACATCAGCGTGGGATAGTAGAAACATCATTGTATTGTCTATCAGAAGATTCACTGCTAGTAACTTAAATCAGCTAAATTAACATGATTTTATCAACATTTTTCTTTCCTTTAAACAGTAGGAATGTAAAATATGTTTGTTAGTTTTTTCAAAAGAAGTCAGCTTGGGGGAAACTAAGTTGGAATCTAGCGCCTTAATCATTTATTATACAGCCAACCAGAACAAGCAAAATGATAAAAGAAGCTGCATGATTTTTCAGATTAAAATATAGAATCAGAAACAAGCAGAAACACTTCTACAGCAAATACACAAGTGCTGCGAAAAGTTACAGTCATGGATTGATTCAAGACCCAAGACAGGAAGACTTTACAGACGAGAAGCTAGTCGGTTAAACTCCCGTGGACACGCTGAATACTTTGTCCACGTTTCAGCTCACCCCACGTCGCCAGCAATCTTGCCTCGTGTTTTTCGATGGGCGGATACCCAGCAGATAGAGCTCTGAGAAGCCAAACCGCAAATATATTACAGGCACCCAAGCAGCAGCAGATCAAGAACAAGAAAAGAAAGAACAGATATATGTTTCTTCTGAGTGGGTTTTTTCGCCCTAAACACATCAAAAACTATCCTTTGTTCCTACGCTGCCTCTTAGATGTGGGAAAGAAGATTGCCTTCAACACTGAATACATTGAACACATCGCTCCGGTTGATCTGATACAGCGGCGTTGGTATCGTTCCCGCAGCATCACAATTAACGTTGCTCCGAGGCCATCGGCGCGACTGATCAGAGAGTGACCACAGCAGGTTGTGGTGGACGGACGGATCAAGTACATGACTTTGAACCTGGATGCTGGAGTTCAAGTCCTGTGTGGAGTTTAGCCCGCTGTTGACTTATTATTACTTTTGACTTTTTTCAGTTTTGTGTCACAGTTTGGGTAGGTTTTAGGTAACAGAAGTCTTGGTTTCGTTGAGGAAAAGATCATGATTCCGGTTAAAGATGTTGCTGTGTAACAATTTGTGTTTAATTTCCTAAAAAAAACTTACATTATCAACAGAATGTGAAGACATAACAGTGGGCCAGTGGCGGGCTGTGGAAAGCCAATGTCTGGTTATGGGAAGGTTGCTGGTTCGATTCCCCTGGTCAAAGTGTCCTTGGGCCCTGATGTACTGGTCGGCAACCTGCATGGCAGCCACCACCATCACTGTATGAATGTATGTCTGAACTGCTGTAAGTCGCTTTGGACACAAGCGTCTGCTTGAGATCTACTGAGGTTAGCATGCTAACCAGCTAGTCATGGTCCATCCTGTCTGAGAACCTCCCCTCTCCCGCCGGTCCAAAGCTACTGTAATTCTACCCTGGTGCTCTGAGCCCCCGATCCAGGTGGAGAGTCATCTAGCTGACAGCAGCTACAGTTAGCAGCAGACAGCAGAACTCCAGAAGTGAAATGCTGCCCTCTATTTGTTAAGAGTATTAAGTCAACAGGTGGCCAGTTCTTACATACTGCACCTTTAAACTAGACCCTTTCATAATCCTTACAACGTGTTGGAGAGACTTCTCCCATGTACCATGGAACAACACCAACACAGCGATATCAGGTCGTGCAACATTCTCGCTCCAGTGCAACAGGTGGGTCTTTCACTTTGTCATTATGAATCCCCGAAAGATGTTTGTCCTTAAAGATGCACTGTGTGGTTTGGGGGGATTTTGATCTGGAGAAAAAGATCGTTATCGACTGATTCTTTACGCCTAAATATATTTTATACTTGAAGGTTTGTTTTCATGGCTGAATAAACTGAATAAACAAACTGACCTTACAGGACAACAGAGTTTCATACTGTTTTACTCTGTTTATATGTGGCGGACCCTGCCACCTTTCTAGCTTGAAACAGTCTACTGGGGACCTCATTTTCCTCCGAGAACAGCTTGTTTATTTAGTTATGGAAAAACAACTACTAAATTTGTATTATTACTTCTTAAATACTTACACAAATTCAAATTCTGGAGTTGAATTTCTTCTCCAAAACAGTGCCCCTTTAATGTTTTCCCTTATGTTTTTCAGTGATACACATTCAAATAAGGCTCAAGATAAATAACACCAGACAAATATTTGTTTTTGAAGTTCATTTAAACACCACGCCATCGTGTCTGATCAAAATGTGTTTTGCTCCCTTTTCTTTGACTTCCCCGAACAAAGCCACAGATGAAGGCTTAAAAAAAATGAAGCCCCTGTGTCCGCAGATAGGGCGATACCCACGCTTTCATGTGTTCCCAATAATGACCAGAGCGAGCCTCTTTAAACTGAGACGGAGACGGTTCCTTCAGGGCTCGGCCAACATGCTCTGATGATATTAGGTCCAGCCTTTGCCAGGGATCAAACAGTGACCCACCAGTTCATCAAATACTCTGAGCCGAAAACATTCATAAAACATGCCTTGCCCAGCTAGCTCTTGGCATAGGCTCAGATGTAATAAATCACATACTGTATATTTTATGACCTAACTGGTCCAGGGTTGTATCGAGGGTTGTATTAAGACAGTTGCCGTAGATACTCAAGATAGGGTTTGCTGCATGTTTAATCGAGGATCCTAATCATGCATTACTGACCATCACCGTACCCCCCCGTATTAATGTGAATTTAACATACCTTTGAAACTTGAAGCAAAAATATTTTATTAGAAATTATTATTATTTATGGTGTGAGATTTTAAAGCAACACCGACATGTGCTGATTTGACGTCTCAATCTTAAAAAAATGGTGTTCATTTTCTAATTATTTTCCCACAGATTATAAAAGTTTACTGCCCTACCATGCTTACGACCCCCCTTATCATTCGTGCATGCACGCGCGTACACACAAGTTCCACAAATGAACCATTTTCCCGTTTTACGGCCTTCTTGTTATCACCAGTAAACTGCCCCCTTGTTACTGCCTCCATGTATTTCCAATTATTTTATATGTGAAAGAGGGCAAAGGGACAAATGGAGTGGAGACGGGAGGGAGCGAGAGACTGTAGCAAGCCAAGACGCTTTGTAATGCCATGGGCAGGTTATAAGGAAGATAAATAGCGTGACACCTTAATGGAGCCATACAGTTATCCTTTATGAATAAAGTGAGATTGCTTCATAAAAGGTACCGTCCGTGATTAATGATGGAGCTGAACCACTCGCATCGATCCTGGACATAAAAGGACTCTCCAGTATTTACAGCTGTTAATGTTATAACAAATGGCATTATAAAAGTTGGACGTACAGTGAGTCCAATAAAACGACACGGACCTGGGAACCGCACTGAGCCTCCGGTTGCCATTTGGAAATGCTTACATATGCTTTAGGGTCTTAAGGTGAGGAAAACGTGGAAACGGCTAATTGATTTTGTTGCAGTTTTGTTTCAGATTCAGATTTTTTTTTTTTTAAATTACTCTTGACCACTACATGGTGGCGTGGAGTTATTTAAAGAGAGGCGAAGCGTCACTCAAAAGTGTTCCTACAGTGGTTTACGTACAATCTTTGGCTTATCAGTCTGCAATAACAGTACAAGTTTAAACAACTGTGGA
The DNA here is from genome assembly GCA_903131615.1 of Diplodus sargus. Lineage (NCBI taxonomy): Eukaryota > Metazoa > Chordata > Actinopteri > Spariformes > Sparidae > Diplodus > Diplodus sargus. Next base: position 9,705,663 of record CAEMYA010000179.1, on the reverse strand, counting down.
AGACAACTGTGCTCGGTTGCCGCATTAAAAAAAAACCCAAAAAAAACAAGAAGAAGAAGAAAGTAATTGAAATGCGCTCAGAAAGGTGGGTTAGATCATGTGATTGAAGAGGTGAGTTTCTCTGTTTCTAATATTAAATGACTCAAACAGATGTATTCATCTCTCTGCCTGAATTCCAGCTGAGGATGGAATTCCGTGTTCAGTGATTTGAAGGCTGGTTATTAAGTCCTCAAAAACGCCAGGCCATGTTGGCAGCTGCACCGAAAACAGTATGTCAGCTGTACATGCACACATTCATACTGAGCTGGACGACGGTGTCTCTAGATGGTTTACATCTGTTGTACAAAGTCAGCGATCACGACTAAGATACAGCCGGTAGGATGAAACGGCATAAACAGCAGCTATGATGTGACATCACAAGAATGAGAGCTGATCGTGTTATAAAACACTGAGCAATTGATTTTCTCTTCAACGTGTTTCGTTCGGATACTTCTCAGCGATTTTGAGAGTCAGCTGATTCTAATCAGCCGACGCCGGGCGCAGCCCTGCCAGAACTAATCCAAACCTTGATGCTGATGAGGCCCTGCATTAAGAGAAGCCTGAGGCGGTGAGGAGAAATGACTCGAACCACCTTCCAAACAGGCAGACTTCACCTACATGCATTTGGCAGGGATATTGATGATTCGAGCTAGCACCGCTGCAATCACAAGAGTCCTGTTCCCGAGGTTTCACAAGCTGCCGGTGTTATTTTGGCTGTGCGGCATACTGTCACGTGTTTGGACGAATTCCGATAAAAGGAGCTTGGGCTGTTTTCTTTCCCATGATTAACTCATATTATATCACATGCCTCACCCTGGCTAGCAGAGATCATTGTCCGTGATGAATTTGTCATGTTTACAGCAGACATGTGACTCATTCGGCCCTAGTCCCAAGTCATTTTTTTGTTGGGCAATCAAAGTCAAATCACAGGATTTGTGAAGTCAAGTCTGGCCTTTAGTATAGGCAAGTCAAGTCCCAAGTCATTCAACTCAGCAAGGTTCAAGTCAAGTCACGAGTCTTCACCTAAAGTCCAAGTGGAGTCTCAAGCCATTTCATCAAGCTAAGTCCAAGTCACAATGACACGACTCCAAATCTCTGGTTTACAGTGTGAACTTTACTGACTTCGATGTGCTCCCTTATGTTTTATATCATATGACATTGTGACGCTAAGCTGCTCCACGTCACCGCACGTGTTGTTCACATCTGAAGACAAACCAATGGTCAAGAGCACAAAGTAAAACCATGATGTTTTCTCTGAAATCTGTAGGTCACATGTTCTCTCCCTGCTGTCTTTCATTTTCACTTAGATACAGCGCTAAAAATATACAGAGTTCTCATCCACTGGCCTTTCTGCTCCTTCAATAGGTCTGTTCCTCCAACTCTCCAAAATCGCTCTCTCAGACAGCCAAGCCTCTCAATGTAATACCTTTTTAAAAGAAAGGATATTATTCGAGGTGTTAGACTGGAATTGGTGTTAAATCTGCTCTAATATGGGTTATTTCACACCAACCATACAGGCAATTTTAAAGGAATGGCTGGGCACTTGCACGTGGTCAGCCACCCCGAAGACTGTGAAAAAAACACGGATGTCTGAGAGAATGCTTGAGCTTCGGTTTTAAACTTATAACCTGTAGCCAGAAAAGCCACATGTAGGCTTCAGTGCGGACTATGGGAAACTAAAATGGTACATGCTGAAGGCAGGTGGATAAATTGCAGTTTCAGTCATCATTCAATCAATTTCATTGTGCAGAATGACAGGCATTACAGGCGAGAAGGCTGCCGAGCCAGTAACAGCAGTTGGCATGGGATTTCTACATTTGTAGGTGCGACACCACTGGATATTCCAAAAGAGACCTCTTGAAATCTTAAAGCGCTATGGTTACATTTTTGCAACTAGGTGTTCCTGACAGCAGTTAAAGCATTTAAAGTCAAAACGTGATGTTTTACTCACCCTAACCTAGCTCAATCAGGAGAGACTCGTAGTGTTTTCAGTGAACAAGACGATTTATTGCCATGTGTACACAGAGAATGAGAAGGTCTCTCTGGCGGTTTAGCCCCATGGTGATGAAGTAATATTTTTGGGGAGGTGATGAAGCTGTGTGTCGAATAGGAAACCTCCATGATAGAGTCTGGACACTGGTGGTGGTGATGGAGGAAGGAGGATCCTGGAGACCTAACGACAGGAGGTAGTTTATTTTTGATGAGTGGAACCGAGCCACCGGATGAAGCGCTGGAGGAGGAGGACGGGCTCGGGTGGGGTGGAGGAAGGTCGCACGATTGCCTGAAATGACAGCTGCCAGCAGCGAGGAGAGCGTTTTTTTTTGTTTTTTTTAATGTGACAGACTATTGGCTGATAGTGTTTCGTGGCAGAATCTGGTTGGTTAAATGGAGAGGTGAATTAGAGGGAGCGGGGAGAGAGGTGAATGAAAAGATAGTCTTCCTGAATGGAACTTGCCTTGAGCTTCATTTGCGTTTGTGCCTAAACATAACCAGATCATAAGCATCGCAGCATTGTCACAACATGTAATGGAAAACTGGACCTGAGGTTTCAGCATATTCGTGGCTTGCAGAAACATACATTTCCAACGTGTGTCCTTGCGATTGAGTTGGCCGCCCCTCAAACTGTTAACTGTCATTTTCTTGGCCCGCTTTAGTCTGATTTAGTCGATATACTGACACTCATTAAAACAACAACAAGAGACTAAATGTCTTGTTAAGACATACTTTCTTTTTTTTTTTTTTTGCAAGGTGTCACAGCCTCTGATGATGACCAACGAGGGGGGATGTGTCTCAAATCAATGGTCCTCTGGATGGCCTGTTGAACCTGGATCAATAGCTGCTAGTTGAGTGAGGACTTGTGCTCTGATTTGCTGTTTCTCACTGTCAGACACTTGCTCATAAGCTACAGTCACTCTTTCAGCCTTCCACCCCCACACTAAACGCACACGCGCGCACACAAACACACACACACACACGCACTTCTCTCCCACACACAGAACTACACTAGCGCTCCCTATCTGTTGCTCTCTCTCCAGGCTAAATAGTTTGCTGGCAGTCCCCGGTGCAGCAAGGTTAAGTCATCATGCCTTATGACAGAGATGGAAAGGGTTATTATCTGACGCCACGCTGGATTCATGCTTTGTGAGACAACGGTGCATCTGGATCAATACTCATATAGGTGCCGTGGCCGAGACACTGAGCCGGGTCGAGCACATCTTACGGACTAATATAAATCTGACTCGCTATCGAGAGGTCAAACGAGAAGACACACTTACGGTCATTCGTTTTTCAGATTCACAGTCTTGAGTGGCTCTCAAAATGCAATTGGACTTGTCTGAATTGATTGAAAGTAAAACGTTAACACATTAATTGTGGAAAATAGCTCCGGGGGATTGCCTGGGTTTTCTTTAAGGAGAAAGAAGACAAACTCTGCTCGCGCTGCTGTCGATTATTTATTTTTTCACGGGTTTCAAGTTTCCAATTTTTCCTCAGTGCCCTGAACAGGGCTTTGTGAAAACACACTCATGCTCATGTCCAATTATGTTTTGAAAATGAAATTATCTATCATTTGGAAACCACTGACATTTTGTCCCTCACTTGCGAGCAGTTCCAATATAAAGATACTGCAAATTTAATTGGCTAATGGAGTTGCCAGTGACAGAGAGAGGAAAGGCAATAATTGCATTTGAATTGCAGATTCTTACTCCTAAATCCTAAGCTTCCAAGGCATAGGAAGGAACAAACATCAGCATTTCACCCTGGGTAGGAAAAGAAAAAAAGAAAAGAAAAAAAAAAAACAGCAAGGACAGCAAGATGGCTGACTGCTGCTAGACAGTAAACAGCTGACACTATAGGTTGCCGTGCGCCGATGTACTCCCGCTGCTGTGTCTTGTGAGGTAAATCTCTCACAGACAGCCCTGCTCTCTAAAAAAAAATAAAATAAAAACACGCATAATCCCCGCTTCCAAAAAAGTGAGGGAGGTTAAACTTAATGATATCAGGCCAGTGGCTTCTAACAGCTTGTGAAGACCTTTGGATACCCTGTAATTTGCATTTCCTGCCATAAAAGATGCTGCTTTGCCTTTGCATGGGGCCCGTGAACACCTGGAGGGAAACCAGTGGTGTCATCAGTATTGTGTTGTTTTTACTATCGCAGGGCTTTTAACGCAGCGCAACCTCATAAATCTGAATGTCAAACGCTCCATGAAACGGACTGTGGTATCTAACTAAGCTCGGTTTGTTACTTAAAGGGAATATGACTTTAGATCAAATCTCCACCAACTCCGAGCGCCCGCTCACGGTATTGTGTTGTCAGCAACCCGTGTTTGTCTTGTAGGCATAAAACACAATCAGGAAATGAGCCATATGCAAAAATCCTCCAGTGAAATGGCACTTGTCAGTTGTATTTTCAGGCTGTGATGAAAGGAGGGAAATCAAATCACTTCCAGGCAGTCGCTTCAGCTGCAGAAAGCCGGTGGTTAACGTTTGAGAAGGGGGGGGTAGAAGAATGAATCACAGATTGCATGAAACAAAACAGAGACAATGAGTCTACATTTGCTGCTCGATGAGACTGTACTCAGGCACAATGATGCTTTCAGTTAAACGCTAACATCAACTTGCTTACATGCTCAAAATGACAATGCTGCTCCAGCTACATGTTGATACCAAGTTAGGTCTATCAGCTTTAGCACGTTAGCATGTAGGCTCGGGCAATATTAAACATTTTAGATATCATGATATTGTCCCAACAATAATGTTGCCAATTAGGATATGATTATTATCATCGGGATGGGGGAATTTTTTTGTTTGGTTTTGATTAATGTGTATTATAATAACATTATTATTATATATCGATAAAATGATGGTATGTCAATGTATCTGTGTTTCATGACACACTCATGGAGCGCAAACAACACTCCTTAATAACAAAATAATATAAATAAGAACTTAGCCTGTCATATTCGGCACATGTAGTCTCTGTAGTGTCTCTGCTCCCTCAGGTGAGAAATAACCGTGATGAATTTGAATTAAAAATAAAATACAGTCAGGGCAGTTTCTCTGGTGAAGAACCACACAGCTGTTCGACATGTGATATTGTGAAATACTGCATAATACCACGATATTTGATAATATCTCATTTCGGCCCAAGACTATAAGCATGCTACCGTTGCTAACAACGTGCAGGTGAGGCTGAAGGGAATCTCGTAGCAGGTATTTGTCATAACAAAAGTACAAGACAAGTTTAAAATTTGACCAGGTGATGAAGATGAAAAACCACCAAAGTTATTGCAATTCATCCTGGTGGCTCGAGAGAAAAGGCCCATGCACAGCATTTAGGAGACCCTTTTGTCCAAAGCGACTGAGTAATTCATACATACATTGATACACTGGCGGTGGCTGCTATGCATTCGGTACCTTGCCCAACGACACTACGACATGCAGATGAGGGGAATGGAATCAGCGACCTTCCGGTAACAAGACACTGGCTTTAACCCTGAGTCACAGCTGCCACTGTAGTCTTCATCCTGAGAGGACCATGAAGGAGATAGATAGTTCAGCCTGAACCAAAGCAGTGGACAGGCAGACTAACACAGCAACGCTTTCCATCCCGAGACCACGTGGCATAGCACATTAAGAGAAGGAAATGAAATCAGTGTCCTTGAGAAACTATGGACTGACCATGTCAACAATGAGACACTTTCAGTAATTAACATGGTCTTTTGTTGCCAACTGAACATGACCTGAAGTTCAGATCACCAGTTTACAGTGTAATATTTCCCCACAAAGGAGGCAGTTCAGGTGGTCAGGTAATAACGTTCTTTCCAACACGTCCAGACACAGTCTTTGGTACAAATCTGAAATGATCAATTCATTAGTCCTCCACCTTTTTACTCACCTTAGGCATGGTGAGTTGCAACATTAACTGGACGATATGTGGGCGATCGGTATCTTGTTTCCTTTTACCACTGGGCCTTACGTAACCATACTAAACCGACACAAAATGAACTCGCACACTGCCGTTGTTCAGGTTCGTTTCTTATTATGAAACCGTATCATAAAGAACTCCGGCATCAAGCGAAAGATATAGCCTTTTATAGCAACAGAACATTCACAATGGCCCTTTCAACCTGAGGTAACAACATAATTACCAGAGAGAATGTTTATATTCGATAACTCTGCAAAACCTTGGATGATGTTCAATGACAGACCTTCCGGTGTTCCGTGCAAACATTTTCAGAATTACACTTGCCGAATAGGGGCAAGGTTAGGTAAAGATTATGTTCATAGCAGATAGGTTTGGGTTGGTAAGTGTAATGAAAAACACTTATTTAACTCTGCTCTTACGAGTTGAAATTCAGCGTTGGCACAGGATGTAAATCAACGCATCGCGGAGCCGTCCCGTGTGAATCTAATTTAAGGTACGCTGGACTGGGATGTAAATTAGATTCTTGAAAAATTCATATAAAATTATAGCAAGCAGATTTTTCCAACCACATTTTTTCTTCTTTTTTCTCCCCTAATCCATCTTTAATTGAGTCCTGCAATAATGAAACAGCAGCGCATTCTGTGGCTTCATTTCAGGCTCTTTATTGACTTCACAAATCCCTTCTGCAAAATCCTCTTCACCGTGACCCGTTGCGAATGTCTCTGTGTGCTCTGAGCTCACGCTGTTGCCCTCAACCCCGCGAACACACTCTCTGCAACCTGAACCTCGTATTCACCCTCCTTTGTATTCCGAGGACAACGCTCTTTGGACGCAATCTCCTACCAAGAGAGCTCTCGATTTGAACCGCACTATGGTGATCTTTCACTTCCTCCGGCATGAAAAACGACTTTTTTCGATACCGCACCTTTGGTTCCATGGTGCCACTCAAAAAAAAAAAAGAAAGAAAATTCCATCGGGGCGGTTGAGAGCTAGTGTTTCACCCCTGTCAGAGTCCGGTGTTAATTCATCTGTGAATTTAATATGAGATTTCTGTCACCTGTTGAGCTTTCCCCTAGAGCTCAGGCAGTGTTGTGTTCCACCACCGCTTGTGAATTCTGTACGGAAACCATGAAATACCATCACATGGGTCACCGGTAGACTTTTATGACCCGTACTCAAAAGCCCTGAACACAGTCCTGTACCTCCAAGCCCCGGAACCTTTGATACAGAAAAGATTAGAGTGAGATAACAAGAACACAAAAGCCGATGTGTCTCACACTACACTGACTATTTCGAACCAGGTGCATACCACAGGGAACGCCAATTTACGAGCGACAACCAAAAGCTGTATTATTGACACCACTGCGACATGAGTCACAACCCTTAAAGGATACAAGTTTATTTCAATCACGCACATCGGCCGGCCTCGTATTGTTCTACAGCCACTTGGAGGGAGCATTGATGTGCAAATCATCCCTCACTATCTCCTCACTAAGTCCACTTTCCATTAAGCAAATACATAAATACAGGAGGAAGAGACACGTTCCGCTGGGGGAGGGGGGGGGACGAACATGCCACGCTCCGATATTCCCTCATATTCTTTTCAAAGAAATTCAGGGATCGGCCAGGGAGACACAACATCAAAAGAGAGTCACTCCCCGCTGAACCTCTCTCTTGACTCTTTGATTGTTAGCTATTCTAGCCATGTAGGAGGTATTGTAGAGGCTATAAAAAAAAAAAAGTATGACCTCATGTTTTATTCAAGGCTCCTCCACTTTCATAAGATAAGGGGTGTCATTGTTGCCCTGGCGCAAAGTTAGGAGAGCTTCTTTGTGAATGTTTCACCTTCAGCTTTTTGCGAGGCCGCCACATTGTTTCTAATCGCGACGGCGCGTCGATATTGGCGGAATAATATGCGGTGAAAGAAGGCAAACAAGGCGAAGTGCTTTCTATTAGGCTCTAGATCCAAGCATGGCATATTTGTTTGAAGTGAACGCAGCGTCTCTAATATTTTTTGCAAAAAAAAGATGTTCGGCAAATGAAAGTGCTGTCATTGGTGGCTGCGTTGCTTCTTTTGCATACCTGCGGCGGCCCTACACGTGTCGTGCAGGAACACGCATATGCATACATACGAGCACAAATGGAGAAAAAAAGGAACATGCCGCTGCACTCTAGCCTCCAACCAGATTTGTTGTAGATGGAATTTCTAGTGAGGTCAGGTGAAACACAGGAAAAGGTCCTCCTGGAATTGACTCGCACTGTATTTCGTGCTGCCGTACCTGGGTCCGATACCTTGTGCTGATATATTCGGTGTGACATTTACGATAGCCTCACTGTATTCCCTAATTATTGAACAATTTCAGCATAAAATCCGATTTAGGGGTTTAAATGAAGCTGCCTGAAGTCATTTGGCTCCGGCCAAAACTTATCTCCTCTGGTGGTTTTATTCATTTGTTTTGCTATATTTTCTTCTTGTTCCAACCTTTTTTTTCCGACTGTATGTGCTCCATAGAATTTCCAGCACTTGAGTCTCACAGTGAGATGACCAGTTTAACCACAGAGCAACATTGCCCCCTGTTGGCTGCACACCAGATAACCCTTCTCAAATCCTCACGGATGCAGCCATATAATATGTATTCTGGGTCCACACTTACTCACATTGTAGTCACATACTTTTTGTTGTTACAGCTGATTAGTGACCTTGTCTACATACCTATTATAATATTGGTACCACATTAATACTCTCGCATCTTAAGTAAGTACAATTACACAGTCACTACGCCGTACCTCCAGCTTCCAGGTGGGTGAATGTAGGGAAATCATTGGGGTTATCAAGAGGGCAGGCACCTCGCCTCGCTGCTTTCTCAGGGAATTACACACAATATGCCTCAAGAAGGGAGACTGCAATTCCGTTGCAATGGGAAAAAAAGTACAGTGTATACACTGTAATTGCAGGATGCCGGCACCTCCTTTGCTCTGTCATGTCATTGTACCTAATAACCGCTGCTCCTGGTGGACAGCCCCGCGGGATGAATTACATCAGTTACCCCACAGTGACGCTGGAACCTTACAGCCATTGCACCAACATGCCACAGCTGCGAAAAGGATGGATATTGTAATACATTATTCAATCCTCTCTTACTGAACAGGTTTTTGTGGGTTGAGCAGCAATGTGTTCGTATGTTATTTATTTATATGTGATTCTGTATTTTTGAATTTTTGTTTTTTACTTTTAATTTATAACTTTTAGCTTTACACGTAAGTCCTTTCATCTCCTAAACCTGGGAAGTTCCATATGCACTACAGACCCTGTTGCTGCTAACTCCCTGGCAGGATTGGGAGGGTTACCACTACTATATATTGTATTCTGACACAGTTATTAATTACCTGTTCAGTCATTAACGTGATATTATTCTGCTTTTTAACCTGTAAAGTGTCTTTGTGTACACTGAAAAGTGCTATGTAAAATGAATGTATTATTAATATTATAATTCATAATCAATTAATATGTTTTACAATATTAAAGTAATTTAATTTATGTTACTTTTGGATTGTACCGAATGCAGGCAAATGACGATGAGAGAAAATAATTATCAATAAGACGACTTTTATTTTAGTGTGTGTTTGGTGTCACTCAGGACCCAAAACTGAAATGATTTGTAATCTAATTCTCTAACTGCACAAGTAGTACAGTTACATTTTGTTTCTGTATCCTGTAATCCTGTTGCATATACTCTGTTATACTTCCCCAGCCTGCTCCCTGGTGTGTACACTATCAGTTGTCTCCTGTAGTTCACATGAATTCGGCTGCTGCGATCTCACCCTACAGTGGGTACATAAGGTGTGAATGTTCGCACTGTCAACCACCCACACTGCCTCGATCAGGTGGAGGGAGGTGCTTTTGCAGCCAAAAAGCGAAAATACCTCGACGCCTCTTCATCAAGGAAATCTAGCATCTTTAATGAAATGTAAAGGAAATGTAAAGTATTTTTACCTCGTCTCACTTTCTCTCTCTCTCTTTTTTATTGATGCTTTTATTTTGCATCTTGTTGCTGCATTAAACAATGGGCCAATTTGTGTGAAGAGTTAGAGTGAACTACTGTACTAGAAAAAAGGGGTGGGGGTAATATCGTTCCATCAACATACAATTTTTTTTTCATGTCATTTCACCATGTACATGTTGAAACTTCAAGTCACCTTTATGTCAACAGGGGGCTTGTAATACCACAACCTTATGAGAGAGATGCCAAAAGGGTTAAGCTGAAGATGCTATTGCTATGTAGTGTAACACAGCCTCGTTGATGACACTTGGCATTTCCTCGGAATATAAAACGGAAGGCGAAATTAAATTTGCAAATGCACAGTGCTCAGAATAAATATTGACTGCCTGTGCCAGCGTTCTTTCCCACTGCCTCTTTTTCCATTAACCAGTATTAAAACAAACAACAGTGTATACTGCGGGTGAGCCTGTGCGTGTCATATATTAAAAACAGTCGCTGTATATTTTAACCCTGTGCATGCTGTGATTTTTTTTTTTTGTTGTTGTCCAAAGCTAAGAAAAAAATTAAATGCCTCCTTCACTAAGTGGTTAAAAAAAAAAAGCTTTCCCTATCATGTTGTGGTGCTCTGGGAATTTGTAGTGCCTCTCGTCATTAAAGTGCATGCAAATTAACCGGTGCTATTTTGAGCTAGCACTGAACTGTGGTTGCCGACGGCACATTAACTGTTTGATTAATACATTATCTATACAACTCAAGTGTTGTATTGAGGAGATAAAAAGCCTGGATGGGCGTTTTCGAGAAGGTGGCTGGTCTGCTCTCTGTGCCTGACGCTCCTCCCTGGCTCCATGTGTCAGGTGTCGCAGGGAAGTGTTGCAGCTATGGAAGCTGCACTGTTAAATGTTAATGTGCGACCAATAGTGTTGGATCCTGTGTTGATTGGAGAAGTTTGATTCCTTATTCTGGTGCTGATTGTTGTGCAGTCATCCTGTGACAGTAATAAACACAGTTAATTTAGTGTCTGCTATACGCAGCCCCTGCATCATATTTTGACCTAGTCACACTTGTTATGTGTTAAAGATTATCTTACCAGATCTATCCAAAAGATAAAGTACTTTTAATATTCAAGTATGTAAATGATGTCAGTTTGCAGATGATTTTGTGCAAAACATACAGTATTTACTAGGTTTAACATTTTTGTATATGTGCACTAGACAAGAATATTAAAGGTGCAATTTGTAGAATGTAGCCAGAATTCAAAAGTAGCTCCAAAAATACAGGTGGCATAATATCACCGAAAAATGGTGCTCTTTGCTAGCTATCCTTGGCTGTAGCTATTAGTTGGTCATCTCATGGCTCAGTAAGCCGTGGAGCCAGTTTATCCTGAAGTTTGTCTGGACGGGGACCTTGAACACAACAATGGGAGTCAGAACACAGCCTCCAAGACTGACCGAGGTCAGTTTGAAGACACAATACAGAGGCGATTAACAGATTTGAAATCATGACCTCAGGGACGAGATGAAAGGCACGGATGGGAGAGGCGTGCAGTGGGAGAGAGGCGACACGGTGTTGGAAGGCACGCAGGGCTGGAATACTAACAAGGCAATATACTCTTATTTCGGTAAAATAGAGAAACTTGAATTCAGAAGGTGAAAGGTTGCATTATTCTGTTCAGTAAGGCAAACGTTGGAGTATATAATGTCTTTACATTGTGTGAGTTTGTCTTTGTTCATTTATTTCACCAACAGCTGGCATACAATGTCTGCCGGGTGTAACTACAGGGCTGTCGGACTATTGCCTCTTACAAGTACCAAGTGGTATTACGAGACGGGAAGGACTAGGGCTAGCTGGTTAGCATTCTAACTTTAGTAGACAGCTCCACAACATAATACATAGATAAGGAATATTTCATATGATGTCAACGCTGTTGTTTTTTCACATTGTTGGTCATGATAGCTCTGAAAATACATTTCTGGCCATATCTTACAAATTGCTCCTGTCAAGGTAAGCGCGATGTAAAATACACCACAAAGTTTAACCTGTCATAATCTACAGCACACTTTTGCCTCATAGTCTGTACTGTAGTTATGTTGCCGGCTCTCAACCTTTGATCGTAAACATTATGCATGGTGCTCTGGCACACCACTACAAATCAAATGTGATATTTTGGGGTTTGTATGCAAATTGTGCACAAGAAAATAATCAACCAGTGAAGATTTTTACATAAACCCACAGTGCTCTTATTTCTCTTGAACATCTATCAGACTTTTTATTACAGTCATTTTTCAGACACTTGCTTTTAACAAGCAGGCGGCATGAAGCGCAGATTCTAATGACAAAGGACAGAGGCTTTACTTTTCTATTTAGTTGCATTTCTTTATTCAGTTATACAAATCAGGTTTTGTTCTGTTTATTAATCAAATCTGATATTCTGCCTGGTGTTTGTTCTTGACTGCTGAACAGGTTTGTAGCAACCTTGTATGTTTTGCATCTTAAGTACATCTCTCTGTATGACTGCGCTCTGTGTCTGAGCGCAGACATTTGTAATGCAGATGTTGCCTTGTTTATTCTGTCTGTCAAACGAGGTGCTGCGAAGAGGATCAACATCCAGCCTCTGGCCAGACCATTACTTAATATGCCATCATTAGTTCAAAAGGAAAGGGAGAATAAACTGATAATTATGCACAAATGTAAAAAAAAAAAAAAAAAAAAAAAAAAAGAAAAGAAAAGAAAAAAACGAACACAATGTGGCACATTAGTATTGGGAGTTACAGAGCAGCATCTTTTGAGTCTGCTTGCAAACTCATCCTCAAAGTAATTCATCGCCAGTCTGCATAAGTTAAGGCTTTGTGTTAAAATGCTAAAAATGATATTCTCCTCCTCTTCTACCTTTCACAACAGCTTTTACATCTGATCAAGTTCCACTGAGGCCATGATCCAAAAAAAATAAATAATAATAATTCCCAGGCATAAATTTAGTCACAGCATTAATTATCAGTTGCTCTACTTGCGTGCTGTGTCCATCTAATTAGTTTGTAGGCGTGGATTTTATAGCAGTCGGTGTGTGGGAGGGTCATGTCAGGAACTGCAAATTAGGTCTGGGGTCTTGCTGATGAGCCAGGGGGCATCTGGGAAGTAGAAACCAGAGTACACCGTGACCGGATGAAAGAGATACTGTAGTGCTCTAATAATCTCCTCTGCAGCATTAGTAAACTCAGGTCCTTCCCCTCTTTCTCTTTTGAAATCCTAAACAGTAGTTTCTGTCTGTATCAGGTCAAGAGGACCGGTTGCATAAGCTGATGTGGACGCCGAGGACAAGCAGTGTGATATGTAACGTTGCACTGCTGAACAGTTAGCAATGAAAATGTGGTTCTCGGAGAGATGTGGTTCTGCAGCTGGATAATGATTTTAAGTGGTTTACACCTTTTTTTTTCTCTCTTTGGAACATTTGTAAAAGAAAGGATAATCTTACAGTGCATTTTTTTTTTTTTTTTTTAATTTATTTATTTATATAGCCCAAAATCACAATCACATTGCCTCAGTGGGCTTTACAATCTGTACAGTGAACAACATCCTCTGTCCTTAGACCCTCGATTCGAGTGAGGAAAAACATCACATGTTGATGGAAAAAAAGCCTTTTAACAGGGTAAAAAAAACGATGGAAGAAACCTCAGGAAGAGCCACAGAGGAGGGATCCCTCTTCCAGGACGGACAGACATGCAATAGATGTTGCGTGTACAGAAAAGAGCAACAAATCACAGTTTACAAGTTACATCAACAGAAAGTCTGATACAAGTTATATGTAAATTGAGTGGATCAGGAGACGACCGAACAGGACGAGGCATCGCCAAGTGGTGCCCAAGCCAGATGACCTCCTATCCACCATGGTGACCTGGAAGAGGGCAGGCAACACAAGATCATTAGTAATAGACAGAGAGAGGCATCAAGATTTACAGAAATAAAGATATGAGGAGGTGCATAAGATTGGCATTGAAATGTGAAATTGCCATTCTAAGTGAGCAAAATATGTATTGCGTTTGTGCAATCTCTACTACTCCGAGTAAAACATCACAGTTTAGGTACATGCTGTTGAAATGTTTTCTTAGCGTTCCCGGTGCTTTGCTGTAATATCCTTTTAATTGCCCAAAAGATTGCCCCGTCATGCAATCATGAGGTTTAAAAAGATTCACACGTTTCTTTTTCTGTTTCTCTGTCAACTGATTGCAACATTCATGTGCAACACCTTCTATTAAAATGCATCCCTAATTGATGTAAGTTTGTGATTTAGTCGTACTGTAATACAAGCCATGTTGAATCCACTAATTTGAGAATGTTAAAGACGAATCTGCCCGTGCTTATAGGGGCTCTTCTGTTGAACGTCAGTGTTGGTCAGTTTTGCCAGCATACTCCATTACAAAGCTAATGTAAGCTAATGTTGCTCTGTTCGCAGAGCGGAAAGGGGCACTGAGAAAGGATGCAGTTTAAAGTCACATCCTTTGGACTGTCATGACGGATCCGATCCGAGTCCTTCACAATGAAATCCACGGTCCAGCAGCAAAGGAAAAACCTAAACCGTCCGCGGGCTTGTATAAGCCACCGAGAGAGACGGGAAACATCACAAACTGCTCACGGCCAATAAAAAAGTGAATAATGCGTGTTAATTACTACAGATTGTTCCATACAGCCCCTTTGATACATTAGGACAAAAGATGAATGTTCAACAATGCTAATCATACAGTAAGAGATTGGGTACAGTAGGATAACGACAATGCAAATATCTAATTTGGTCAAAATTGAGACTTTTAGCAATGGGTAGTGCAAATGAGATTGAGCAAGGTATGTTTAAATCACAACTTTGAGGGCTGGGGGACTCTGGAAAACACAGTCACAAGGGGTAGTGGTAGAAATGGAACAACCCCTTCAAGACCCACCGTTCGTCTGGGATGGCGTTACCGTAATCCAACGGTACGAGACACTTCCAATATGCCGTCTTCAGCTGTGGTGATTTCTCTTGTGTCACCGGTATCATCACCATGCCATTTGCAGTTAATTTGATGGAGAAACAGATGAGCATGGAGGAGAACTTCGTGTCAATCAAGGCATCAAATAAAAAAAAGAGCAATGCTTCATAATCTGGCCACTGGCAGTGCTTTATAGGCTAACATTAGCCACCCATGCTGCTACCCTGCCAGTCAAACGAGACGAGGGCTACAAATCACCATCGGCCTTTGTCAAGACCGAGCGGCTGTTAGTGCAGCCGCGTTGAAGGATTTCAAATTAGACACATTTACCGACTGTTTTGTGGCCTAATTTGTCTTATGCAAATGCAGCCGGCCTGGATGAGATTTAATTTTCAGTTTCTCCACACAAACGTCTGTGCTGGCCCACCTTTCATCCAGGAAAGCAGCCCTGTAATGAGAGTCTTATAAATCTGCTGGAGGCCAGAGCAGGGAAGCAGAAATTGATCTTTTATAGTCTCTGTTCTACTTTGGAGTCTGGCTTCATCTTTCTGTGGCACCGCACTGTAACACAGAGTCGCAGCTTTCAATTCAGGAGGCAAAACAGATGTTCCTCCGGTAAGAGAAGCGCAGCATTAAGCACCAGTTTTGAGACAGTGTTCAGCTAATTTAAAACGTGAAAGAACGCCCAATTGATTGATTTTGATTTTCGTTAAAAGTGAGGCTGCAGTCTAACTTCACTTCTGCACTGAAGTGGAAATATGACAGAACATCCGATTTTCTTTTTCCATGGTGTCAGATGAGTTCGACAAAGCCAAGTGATTTAATCAGCGTTGAGAGGAAAGAGTTGATGCTCTTAGATGTCCAGACACTTTTTATAAGTCCGACTGTGTGGGCTTCACTATTTCATAAGCACAATAAATTGCATCAGCGCAGGAATAGACTGAGATGTTATGAAAGGAAGTGGAGGCACAGACGCCGAGGCCGCTAAGAACAATTGACAACGATGTAGAAATCACCCAGAGCAACATTGAAATTAGTTTTGACAACGCATTTTTTTTAAGCTTTATCCGCAATACGAAATTGTCAACATTTATAATAAATTTAACAGGCTTTAATATTCCACTGCCCCACACTCGCTATTTGTAAATACAATTATTCAGTCTGACTCTGCAACCAAGCTGTGTTTTGACTTTTAAAAAATGGGCTAAAACATAAACTATGTGGTTGCGAATTACATTCCCTCTAAACCCCCAGAACAACTTTCTGCAGTAGATTCCAAGTGCAACAGCTTAAATGCTGTAATAAAACACGCCTGGGGGTAGGAGGAATATGTCGCGCTGCTCTTAATGCCGGTGACAGATGGATCGGGGAGTGGTGTTGGACGAGGGAGCGGTAAAAGTAATGGCAGGGAGCGAGGCCGGAGTAATGAGAGTAAGACCATACTTCTGACCTTGCCTGACTGTCCCACCTACCCCGTCCGTCACCGGCGGGACAAACGGATGGGTGAGTCAGTGGGCCAGGAATTGTGGACGGTTAGCAGGGGCGACGGCTGACCTGGCAGCTCTCGACGGGGATGATGGAAGAGGATATGAGCAAGGGGTGGGGTCATCCAGAGGTAGATTTCCTAACACTCGGAGTCTGTCAGAGAGCCACCGGCCTGTCAATGAGGTGGGATGTGGCCCTGAATGACAACAGCGTGGCAGAGACATGAATCAGCTCCACGGTCCCACTGCAGCAGGGCATAAAGTACCAGAAGACACAGGCCCGGGACTGGTCTTCTGCTGTCGTCACAAAAGCTGCTGGCAGGTTCAGTCGAGAAGATGTATGAGAGAGGCAAGTTCGTCACGTTCCACGAGCTCTCTAAGCTTTTCCAGTCCAATTAATTTACAAGATAAAATAACAACCTTTCAAGAAAGGACATATTTTTCCATCTATTTTCATATTAAACAGAAAATACAACCGCACACCTTCTGAATTTTGAGTTTCTCTCTTCTACCAACCCAAGACTAACTTAATGGGCTTGTTAACTCATCGTGATACAAACTTAAAACTTGCCGAAACCATCTTGGTTTTTTCCAATGTTCCATCACCAACTCCAGCCTGGTCAAAATAAAAATCCATTATTCATTGCTCTAGATTCTGCTTTCTCTCACTCGTGATGACCCACTTCGCTCTCGCCTGCTGTGTCTCTTCATCCTGGTTGAAGTTTCGGCCAGCACCGGATGCTCAGAGCTCCTGGTCTGCAGAGACTCGAGCCAACTCAGGGCCGCTAGCTGACAGCGGCTAGTAGATACAGCATCATATAGCCAAAGTGATCAGTATAGTGAGGAGCAGTTAGAGGTTCCCCGTCACGTAACGGCGTCAGCTGTTCTGATCATCTGCTACTTCCAATGTTGCTAGCTAGCTAACCAAGGGCAACCAGTATGCCGAGCACACACTGAAGACATTTTTTTTTTGTTTTTTCCACAAACTGCCATCTACCAAGACTCTCCCAACAGTGGTATATTTTCGGCCGGCAGAACTTGTACGAAGCTGGAACTCCTGCACAGACATAAACAAAATAATCATTTTGGACCAGACAAATCATGAAAATGAGTGTTTTTAAGGAAAAGAGATCTGAACCTTTCTACAAGCTCGAAATGATTTGTCTGCACAAAAATGACCTTTAAGTAAGCAGAACATAAAGGGTAAATATATATTTTCATTTTTTCATTCGTTGATGACAAAAAGGCTGTCATGAAAACATTACATTTATACACTGACCTTTTAGTAAAATCACCATTTTTTTAAGATACCAATGTGCCTTTGTAATTTAACTTTTAAGCCATGGAGCTTACCAAAGAGATTTGAACATTGTTCTAAAGTTTTATCTAAATCTCTCCGACCTGACACTTTTTGAACTTTCCTTTTTCATGTGACAAAACTTCCTTCCAAAAGGATTACGAGTCTACGTCTCCTCATAAGTCAACTCATGTCTTGCCCCCCTACTGATTCTGTGTCAGTGCTTTTCTCTGCCTCAGTCAGAGCACTGTCTCCCATGTCATTCTGAAACAAATAGTAAATTCTCGTGTCCTCTGTGGAGGACAGGAACAAAAAAAAACACAGGCATTTTGGTGAACAAAGCAGCTGATACGGCAAAAAGCAAATTTTTCCAGAGGTGTTCGCTCAGTGAATGGAATCCACCGTTTAAACTGAAACACTCATAATCACGTCCCAACACACTTATCTTTCTTGATTTCATAAATTGTACCAGTGCTGATGGAAGCATGAAATGTATCAAGGTCCAGCCCCCACATGTGTTACATCAGTCGCCAAATTAGGGGAACAGATTTGAAGTTGCTGTACTTTGAACCAAACAGACTTATCAGGAGCCTGCTGTACACATTTGCTGGAATGTGTGCTCAGCGCCCACTAAACCAATTTGTTAGTTGCCGTTTGCAGTGTGTGTTTGTGTGTTTTGGTGGGTGTGTGTTTGTCCTCCAGGTGTAACCCACTTTCTAATTGAGGAGCTCTTTGTTTACACCTGCAGAACTGGGGCAGTCTCCAGATAACTTAAAACTAATCAATTAAAAAAGATAGCTCAGGAAACAACGCTGCCAGTACAGCACAGCTCTCAGGACTGCTTTTTTTTTTTTTTTTTTTTCTCGACTCATCAAGAAGAAGCTACAAGAATTAGTCACACATACAGTATACAGTACTGTTAGCTTGCTGAATTTAAGGATTTGCTGACGCAGTAGCTTTTTAGCCATCCTTGCAGCATGGCTCCATGGATGGACATGTCGTTCTGTTTATCCGTCAGTCCACCACTTTGGTCTAGATTGAAATATTCAAATGGATTGCCATGACATTTAGGATGACCCCCTGACATTATGCTTAATTCCACCATGAGTATCATATTTGTGTCTTTTTTTATTTGTATTTTTTTTAAGTGAAAAGTCTCAACGACTTGAAATATAAACATGAAATATAGTACAGACATCTATGCTCCACAGAGGAATCCAACACGTCCTCTTACAGAAACAGCTGAATAAGTTGATCACCTATGAATGATTACCACCAGAGACAAGTGTCATACCAAACCTTTGCCTTCATTTGGCTGACATGAAACAGTAGCAGTTTGGTTAGGTTATGCCCCAAAACTACTTGGTGAGGTTTGAAATAAAATCATGAGTCAATATGAGTCATACTAACCCTCCGGACGAGACGACCTCCACAGCCAGGAGGTCAATCCAAACGGATTGAATCAGTATCAATCCGGCCTTGGGGATCTTTTTTCTGACCTTTTCCTCTAGTACCACCATCCCCCAAAATTTGGGTCAGAAATCATTGATTATGTCCAGCGTTGTCATCATCAGGTCATAACTAAATATGTTTCCATCCCAAACCGACACCAATATTTTGGTTAATGCCCAAATTAACACAAAAAAAATAATGCTATTCTTATCATAGTCAGCTGTACTTTGTGCATAGTGCTTATGAATGTTCCCATGCTAACACTTTAAACAAGGATGTTAAACAATGCGATCATCTGACAACGATAATAACAGTCAAAGAATCAAATGTCATAACAAATGTCAGCAAGCTTTATTCTGAAAGCCTAACCAAATCATTGTTGCTAACTTGACAGCACTGCCCCTCATGTGCAAGACTGACATGAGAGAAGTCAGCATCATATTATGAAACTGAAGGTAGCCGACTGAGCCGCCATTTTGATGAGTTTCAAGTAAGAACATTTTGGATTCCATGAGCATTTAGCTCAAAACACCAGCTGTGTACTTTTAGTCTTGTTTATATTTGAATCGAAGTTGAGGTAAAACGAAAACTGCTTCAAAACCGTGTGGCGTAGCAGGCTAGCTGTGTCTCAAATGAGAAACATAAGGTTGTGTTTGGTCATAATAGCTTTTCATATTTATGTTTGCAATTTGATTATGCCTACGTTGGCATTCCCCGACTCACAACGTTGGTGTTACTCACATGTCACCCGTTGTTGTCAGACCTGAATCCATAAAATGAGAAAAGTCAAGTCAAGTTCAGTCATACTTGTATCTCATAATCACATGTGGAATTTGATTCCGCCCCCATTAGAACCAATAAAAAACGAGACAACATTTGTGTTATTCCCGTTGCACCCATGGGATCTTCATCTCATCTGTATCTATAGTAGCTGTTGGATTCGCTTGCAGCAAATGCATAGGTCATTGAGCTGTTAGAGCCTCCCACCCACTCATGTATCGACATTTGCAGACTGATCTTTATATCCACAGTCTACTCAGGCTGGCCTTTGCACAGGTCCACTTAAAGATTTAGAGCTTACCAAATTATATATTTTTTTCTAAAGATGTATGAAGGAGCAGGAGGCAGTATTCATTTTGTCTGTCCCAATCCAAATTTGCTTCTCTTGTCTGTGGATTTAGACTTTGGGTGAGGGCTTGTTAAAAAAAAACGAAAAAAAAAAAACACGTCTAGTGTCGAGTGACATCTAACTCGAGGGAAAGAACAGACGGACTTTTCAATCATGCGCTGACATCAAACGCTCCCCCGGTCTTGCTGAGTAAAGCGGCGAGGGAATAGGTCAGGTCCTTTACTCATTACGGCACAGAAATCTGTTTAACCATCTCTGTCTAGGTGCGACGGACGTTGGCTTGTTGTCTATCAAATTCAATTTTGAAAGAGTCAGAGGCTACCACGGCGTTCAGGTCGAAGCAATTTCCTGAGCAATAAATCTCATATAACCAACCACGGCTCTCCATCAGCTAATAACAATGCAGTTTTTCCTCTCCATACCCTTGTTTCAGCTGCTATTTGCAGCTCTCCGCCACCTCGCCCGACACAACAGCATCAATCAGCCCTATCTGATGTCTTGTTACTGTTTGCCCATTAAAGGCAGACAGTGTTCGATGAAATCTATCAGCCAAAGAGGTTATGTCTGCAAAACTATGGCATATCCTCCGTGGGCCCACACCAGACCTCTCCACCGCGTCAGCAGTTTCACCAGGAGGACAGCAAAGCTTGTCAGATTTGCCCTTTAGGCTAATCTGTGTAGCCAACTATTCTATCAGGAAATCATTATGACAGACTGACTAAAATGTCAAATTAACACAGAGGGGAGAAAAGGGGAAAAGTTGCCCAGATGCAAATTAGTGTAGTTGGTGGTGGGTGCGGCAGTAACTTAGACGGGTGTTCACTTTGATGTTAGCTCTTCAAAGTATGGATTAAACACTGGAGCCGCAGAATCTAAACGGCGATTTAAGGATGCCAATTAACTTCCAGAGCCATGCGTACCTTTGGTGTCACTGGCAAGATAAATAGGATGGAACGCCAAGGACTGTAAGCACATATTGACTGTGATTTCAACTGGAAACGTAAAAGTTAAGCGTAGGGAAAGGGGGTCTATAGGATTAAACAATTTTTGCAAAAAGCGTGCGATTTAAAATGGGTCTCTCTCTCACAACGACATGTCTCCTATATGAGGAGGTAATAAAGTTACTAAAGGTTAAAAATGGAAATCAATGGAACATTGAATGTGGATGCACCTTCTGGCAGGAACCTTATAGTGTTGATTCTGTGTGGCAGCCGGAGAGAATCACAAGGATACTGGAGAGTAATCTGCATCTGTACCGGCCACAAAGAAAATGATAAGTCGTTTGTGTCGGACCAACAAAAGGAGCAAGGAAAAAGGAACCGGTTCGGCCCGGGGCTTTGTGATATTCTAAATAATGGCATTTTTTTAACAATGAAAGAAGAAAATAAAGCATTTGATTTGCATTGAATTTGATGTGTGTGCCTTTTGAATCGAGTTTGGTTTCAACAGAGGAGCAGAGGCTAGGTGTGAATGTTTCAGCGCGACAGAGAGAGAGACTGAGTTTGCGAGCAAATACTCACGGGGCTCGTCTCATTTGTCTTCATTCGCTTCTCTGTGTTTATCCCACTTTACAAGTTTCATCTTTTCCCTGTGTCTCTTACGTAGCAAATGCATGCAACATGCACACTAACATGTGTCCATGCCATAGGTGTGTTGTGAGGTGTACTTCCAACAAAACATTTCATATCACAATCACTTTACATGTTTAATACCGGACTTTCAAGTCGGATGATACCAGTGGGAAACATTTTTTCCCTTGATTTTTTGGGCTTCCACTGCGATTGAGGTGGGCTACGTACGTAAATCATTTCAAGAGTGTTTATTGCTCAATTCCGACTGTGTTGTGCTGTAGATCCGCCATCTGTAACAGAGTAGAGATGGGCCCAGGGGAAGTCTGGAGGGTTAGGTAAAATTTGCAGCCTGTGACACAACTTGATGTTTTTTTTTATTTTTTTTATCAGACCTCAGGAAAACTCCAGTTGTGATTGTGGCGTTTAAAGCCAAAACATGTTTTCCTATCCCTAAACAAGTTTGTGTTTTTTTTTGGGTTTTTTTTATGCCAAAACTGATCAGCACATAAGCACAACATTGCGACAAGAGCGAAACTGAAAAGTGAACCCAAAGAAACATAAAGTTGCAACGTAAAGAAACTTACAGTGTCGACTTAACCGCGGTCTTGTGGAGGCGTACTTTGCCAGCATTTGGTAATTACCTTGATTATGGGACACACTGCCTGAACAGTAATAATGCTGCAACTGTTGTTCAGCAACTTTTAGATTTGTCTCGACGTGACAAAATTGAATCTGAAAATAATGTAATTCATGATGAAATATTTGTCAAGCAGCTCTCAAAGAATTGCCAAAAAATCAGTGTGTTTACACCAGAACTGATTGTGGAAAAAATCTTGAAAAACCAAAACCACTGAGAAAGAGAAGAGACACACACAGACACACACAGACCTGCAGTATTTGCAACTTAAGTGTCGACTCGTGTGACATGTTTTCAGTGCAAATGTGCGGTGGATATAAAAAAGACCCACTGGGACTCAGCCAATGAGCTCTCCCCATCGCTCAGGCAAGTTTTTGGCTCAGTTGTTTCAAGCCTGAGATGCTTTTTTCAAAAAATGTCTTTTAATCTCGCTTGATTTTCATAGAAATACAGACAAACACGACAAGTAACACCAGAACAACCCAACAATAAAAACAAAATTGAAAAAAAAAAAGAAAAAACATATTTAGGGCAGCTGAAGTAATACAATAAAGTATGCGATAAGTGTATTTGAGGTTCTGCCAAATTTATGCTGGAATAAAATAGCTGTGTAATTGCTCCTGGCTACCCAGAACACAGAACGCTGGGATCAATATCAAAAATTAAAAATTCTGAGGCCGGATAAATTGATTTTTTTTATTTCTGTATTGTGCTTTGGGGGTCTGTGGGCAGTTCATGCATCCAGAATGAAGAATAATTCGTCATTATTAAGTTTTGTTATTCATTATGGCCTTCTGAAAGGGGAAAAAAAAAAAATCACCGGAAATCATATTTTTCATTGCTCTGCCAATATTTGATATTTTCTCTCACATTAGGAAGACATGACATGATGCGTTGGTGTGAACACAATCGGTTCTCTGATGTAAAGAACTCCATGACCTTCATTTATTCGTGCCTGCATCAGTTGGAGAAAACAGTCAATAGGCAGCACTAACACTGGTGCAGGAGACCAGGGTGAATTATGGGATACACTCCAATGGCTCTAACTACTGCTTCACACCAGTATCAGGCTAAATGCGCATCAAGTGGGGGTTGAGTGTATTGGCTTCTGACCTTATGACTGGCTCATGGCTCGGAGTGTGAATGTGCATGACTACGAACTGACCAAAAAAGATATTCCGGAAATGCGCAACATTAAAGCAACCAAATGAATGGTGCGAACTTGAGACTACTCTAGAGCTACTTACTCATCTCTGTTTCCAGACTTGGCAACTTTAAAGAACCTTTTCAGCAAGTATATTCTCCATGACAACAACTTTTTCAGCAGACGTTCAGGCGAAGCTGTGTTCACTTACTGGGAGAGAGAGGGCACGTTCATACATGAACATTACACGATTACTAAACAACCAGTATCCTAGCAATGGGTTGCACTCATGATTTGGGAAGAGGAGCTCATGTTGCATTCATGTGGTGTTGGTGTGAGAAATGAGTTACTGACTAGGAGAATACAAAGGAACGCCCCGTCAAGTCCAAACACAACTCAAGGAATAAAAGAAAATGTGTGATTGATGGTAATAAACTTATATTTATTAACAGATATCAATTTGTTGCTCATGTGTAATCATAATATGGTATTAGGCTGCAGCAGTTACTTCCTGTCCACGTAGAGTGACGTAGATTAGTTAATGTTGCTGTTTGTTTGTTTTGCTTTTTTTAGTATTATATAACACATGTTCATTAAATACATACTTTTAATTTAAAGTTAAACTTAAGTCATGAGCACCACAGTGGGGTGTTTATTTTTTTTATTTATTTTTATGCATTTTCATCACTAATTTCACTTTTGGGAATGTTTTTAACACGATAATAGTTTCATATTAAATGTACAAAACTTAAACTGTTCTTAATCTGTATTTAAGATTCCATTGATGAAAAAAATGCTTTTATATTAAATGTTAACTTGTACTTACTTCCAATAAAATTTTTATATTTGTGTATAAATGTATTTAATCAACCATAGCATTAACCCTAATTTTAGTGGTTTTAGGAATGCACTAAAGTCTGAAAAAAAAATCACCTTCAAACTTCAAACAGCCTTCAATGTGTTGTTTTTAACGCCCTGAGCAATAAAATACTACACACTGTTTGTGGCTTCTGGGTTGCTTCCACGTTACGACTGGAGTCGGAAGAACGACTTATTCATTTAAGAAAGGGGACCATTCGAGGAGCATGTGAACGCAGGCTTAGTCTTTTTCATGAAGAAGAAGAAGAGATATGTGCCATCTCTCCTGGTGGCATGTGAATGTGAACTGAATTACTCAAGACTCCAAAAGTAGAGGCTGGGACGGCCACTGCGACTGCACGCTTCGGCACTGTGGAGGAAACAGTGAGTGTGCTTGAATATTTCAGCACCATGGAGAGAGACTGAGAGCATGGCTCTTTCCATATTAATTCTAAACAAGTTCTAAGTAAGCAATATGTCCACGCTGGGGAAGCGACAAATAATACGCGTACTCAACTATGTGAGTGGGAAGCAGTTTTTTGTATTTTTTTCCCCAGAGTCTGGATGGACAGTTATTGTTCGCCAAGACAAAACGCAATGGTAACGATGAAGCTGAGGGAACAGGTTGTTCGCAGTGGTGAGACAGATTCAGGAAGCTCATAATAAAAAAAAGGATAAAATATTTGTTAGGACATTTTGCTCGCTCTTATTCCAGTTTGACAACTGTGTTCGAAAGTCGATGCATGATTGATGACGGTTGGTGCACATCTTGTTTTCTTTTCTTGTTGGTACGGCGTTAAGGGAGGCTGCCTTCCTATGTTGGGTAACAACTTCAAAAGCATAAAACCATGAAAACCACATGATGCTGTGGTACCATATGGAATGGGGACACAGGAACCAATCACAAAGTTTGTTTACAATACCTTCTGGGGAGAAAGCCCCCTGCTTCACACACTAGCTTACATAAATTAAATTGTCTGTTTTCATGATGTTATTTCAAAGTGTATACAGCTAGAATGCATGTTTGATGCTTGCATACCTCATTAATAACAGCACTTTCACTCACATTAGCTTGGAGATCCTAATGTGTTTGCTGGGGCACAGACGAATGAAAATGACACAGACAGGATGGACCAACGTGTTAAACTACATATCTCTAACACTACAGATAAGGCTGGAATCCACATCTGATATAAACAAGTTTTCCTATTTGCGATAGAAATCATCCGCCAGTCGCCTACCCGAGAGTGACTGCCGTTGTTGGCGAGACATCACGATGAGCTGGTGGATACCTAACAGTATCTGGAAAAAAAAAACTTCTGCGCACTGTCTACTTCACTTGCGATTAAGTTTATTGACAACAACGTTTCGGTACTTGGACCTTCATCGGGTTATCTTACAAGACAATAGGTCTCGAGTAAGGTTGTAGACTAGTGTGGCCCAATCAGGCCACATTGCAGACATGTGTCCCCTCAAAATGCTATCAAACACACCTGGAC
>CAEMYA010000179.1:9635787-9675499 GCA_903131615.1 Diplodus sargus | reverse complement strand
AAAAAAAAAAAAAAAAAAGAAAAGATATCTGCCCTCCCTGAGAGGAGCGGCAGACTATGCATGAAGGGAACTTGCTTACCTTGCATCCTCCATATTTTTCTCACTTGTGTCGCGGAGTGGTGCGAAAAAGATGGATGTTCATAACACTTTTAGGTGTGTGAGCCAAAGCAACTGTTTCTGTGCCTGGTAGCTGTGTAGTGTGCGTGTCACGCGGTAATGTTTGTTAAAACGCAATAAAAGCCACGCGAGGTGGTCCATGATCGCAACAAAAAAAAAGGGCCGTATGTTCTTTCCAGTTCCCAATCTGTTCAGGGGCGACTGTGTGGCGATAGGAAGCCTGTTATGTGGCAACAAAAAAACGGCAGATGCAAGACTGCGTGGAGGTCAGTGATGTGGGTACTGAGAGGATCCGTGTCTCATTACTACAGTTTTTTCGGACTGTGGCTCGCTATCTTCTTCTTTGTCTTCTTTTCTTCCCTTGGTCACAGCTCCCTTCTCCGTATGAAGAGTGCCGAGCAAACTGGCTGCGCGAGGCGAAGGCGGGCTGAGGGCTGGAGCATTAAGCTAGTAAATCACTTTCTATTCTCATTAAGGACAGCCGTTGACTGGCGAGAAAGGCCTCTCTGTCCTCCCAGTCAGCCAGCTAGCAAATTTGCTGCTTCACCCTTCCAGTGCGTGACTGCATGCTGTGGAGGAGAGGAGGAGGAGGAGGAGGAGGAGAGAAAAGGGCTCCAACAGTTTTTAAGGCGAGCGCGTTTGCCCACAGCCGTTGACCACGTTGTGGAGAGGAAATAACGGCTCGCGAGCAGTTGTAGGCCGGGGTGGTGCACGGCGTGCTCACGACAGAGCGAAGCGTCTCGTGACACGAGAGCGGGTTACACGCCGTCTGGAAGGCTGCCAGTGTGAAGCTGCAGCGATTAGCCTGTCAAACTAAATTAATTTCCAAGTATTTTGATGACGGATTCATCATTTCAGTAGTGTTTTCGAGCAAAAGTGAACATTTTTCGTGAGTGTGAAGATCTGCTCCCATTCGTTGTCACTCAGGATAAGAAATGAAGATGTTTCGGGGGATTTTGCTGATTGAGTTGTTGGCCAAGGCATCAGTCTTGCCTCTGGGAAATTATAATCATCATTTGTTTTCACATTCTTCTGATATTTTACAGACTAAACCATTAATCTTGAAAATAATCACCAGAGCCCTGCGGATGCTGGGTGTTTTTGGGGTTGATGTCTACCGACGACAGGGAGCACGAAAAACCCTGATACAGATATACCGGTCAGTGTTCTCACAAGGGCTGCAAAATAGTCAAAAAGTCACATTGTGACCGTACTGATGGATATTGCGCTATCAGATATGTTTTTCTTACATCAGCAGAACACAAACCGCAGGCCAGGGCGTCTCTGCAGAACCACAGTGCTTCTAGCGATTTGAATAGTGGACTTGGTTATGCCGCGATTATTCGATTATATTACACATAGAATACATACAGCACATTAACACGCCTGATCCCTCTGTTGTGGTTATCAAACACCTGTGACAAAGACATGATATGACATCGGTGAACTGAAGCGGCGACCCTCACCTGGACTTCAACGATTATAAATGACACAAAGCATCTTGTTTGCATTCTGTTCTGCTATAAAAGGAAAGAAAAAGAAGTTATCGCCACATATGGGACAACATATACACTAATCCCGACATATCTGTGGCAGGCGAAGACAGGGCGATAATATCATATCCGATTCAGATATAGGTCAGGCTGTAAAAAGCTCCAGATTAATCAACAATCTGTAGTTGCAGCCCTCTACAAATAACGTAAGCATATTTGTCCATTTTGTTCCATGCACCGGGGCCTCCTGCCTGTTTGTGTGTGTGTGTGTGCGCGTGTGTGTGTGTTGGGGGGGGGGTTTGTTTTGTTTCATTTTGATTTGTTATCTCGATTAAAAACGTTCATTTTCTCATTCCATCCAGCTGCAGCTGTAATATTATTACGGCGGTAGTCCGCCGCTCCTGAATGAATTTAGGGGGAAACACTGATAGTTCACTGATGTTTTCATTAAATTGCGTAAATGTGATATTCCAAAGATTTTTCATGGCAAGCTGTTTTTTTTTTGTTTTTTTTTACGTCTGAACACTTGCTAGGTACTCTGTGACACTACTGCCCTACTGCAAGCTAACAATGATGTGAAAACTCCTCACGATGTTACAATGGGGTCAAGATCCAAAGACAGATGTAGACATTTTGGTGTCACCTGTCTCCTCCTAATATTCGGCGGGGGGGGGAAGAGTTCAACGCCGTAATTTATTCGGCCAACCTCGATGGCTCTTTTCTCTCGCTGGCTGTGTCAGTGGCAGAGTCCTGCTTGTTGAGTTGTTGTCCTCGACATCATGACAGCACACGGGGCTGTGATTTCGCTGAACCAAATGAGCAAATTGAATTACACAGACGGTGAATTTTTATTATCAGGGCCGCATTTGTTGCATCAATATGCCACCTTATCATTTTCTCCCTCCTATTAAAAATCGTGAATTCTGACGCTCCGGGATGCTACAAAAGCTTAATCCTCACCAAATACACACTCACACAAACACACACACACACATTGTGTGGGCTAAAGCATTGTAGGTTTTTATTCTTCCCTTTCTATTTATTTATTTTTTTTCATTTCATGTTCTTATACCCACTAAACATTATATAGGAGAATAGTGTGCTGACTGTATTGGACCGAGGCAGCCAGACCTCGACGCTCCATTCAGTCCCGTCCATTGTCTGTTGTTGTGAATCGTTCAGAGAGCCGTTAACATCAGTGGCTGCGACAAAACAGTCTAACAATCATAACAACATGGCAAACGCAGCCTCCAATAATGTAATCTGAACTAAGGAACAGAAAATTGTTGCAAATGATGTAAACAACTCAAAGTAAAAAAAATAAAATAAAAATGTGTCAAGTCTTCGAGCAACAGGAAATTAAATCTAACATTTTCTCACCGGCTCAGAGAACCTCGGAAGTTGATGTCGCGCGTCTCATTTTAATGGAGGCACCTGCTTGCTCTTTTTGTTTTGTTTGTTTCTGAAGGACATTTTGACCTCTCATGCTTTAAAATAACATACTTTTCAGACTACTTTTCTCCCATGTGTGCCAACTGTTTTGTAAGAGCATTAGGACCTGTGGTGAAAGAAAAATTAGCGGAGGAAGGTTTTTTTTTTTTTTTTGTCATTATACATGTCAAGAAAAAAGTCGAAAATGCAGAGAATAAAGCTGAAATACAGTTTGGTGAATAAAGTCGAACTGACGACAATAAAGCCAACTCTTCTGGTCCGTCGGATCCAGTTAGGGGAGCGACTGACAGCGACGTGAGCTGCCTGAGCCAACGGTCTCTGGCGTGACTGTGTCTTTGGAGTGTAACGTTCTGTGTGTAGAGTTACAATCGATTCAAACTTTAGTCGTCTATGAGCTAAAAGCTAGTTTGACCAGTTCATCTACACAAGGCTTTTTGGCGAGGCAATCATATGCGCTGTTGGATGTAGTCTCAAAAGGTCCACTGTTATCTTGCAATGTCAGCTTCGTTCCTGACATTTTGATTATATTCATGAAATTGTATTTCAATATCTTTCTCTACAATTCATCTTATTTCCTAAGGCGCGTAATGGAATGAAAAGAAGAAAAAAAAAACGTCTTTTTTTTTCCCACCCCTGGTTCTGATACTATTTGGTTATTTTGCTTTAAATGGGCACTAATTTAACAACATTTTATAGACTTCTTTTGTCATATAAATATATGTCTATATCTACGTTTTAGGGCATTTAGCAGATGCTTTTGTCCAAAGCGACTTGCAGTAATTCATACATGCATTCATACGCTGATGGCGGTGGCTGCCATCAGCACATCAGGGGCAGTTTTGGGGTTCAGTATCTTGCCCGAGGATACCTCCGACACGCAGACCAGGGGAATTGAACCAGTGACCTTCGGGTAACAAGATTCTTGCTTTACCCCTGAGCCACAGCTGCCATGTCTGCTTAATTTTATGATTTCATAATCAGCTTGAATAGTCACATAAATATACACATGACTAAACAAGCTGTTTATTAAATCCGAATTATTTATATTTATTAAAATACGAAGTATGAAATTGTGTCTTCCTTTAAGATTATTCTGTTTATTCAGTTTATTCATCCCTGACAACGAAGACAGTTGGTTCATTTAGTGCCCCTTTGAAGCAAAATAACAAGCGTGTTATGGCCAGGGATGAGAAAAGAATAAAATGCGAGGTGGAAGCTTTACCCTGCTGATTAAAATTTCTTCCCCAGGACTACACAGTGCACCTTTAACATGTGCTACGAGCGTGCTCCTCATCCGGCGTTCACCGCAGCGCTATGCCTGACTGATGTGTAAAGGAGAAACCGTGTGTTACATTACTCTCCCTTGCCTTTCATGGGTCTTTTTTTTTTCATTTTTTTAGAAGCCTCCACAGAGATCTCCTTATTAGCCAAATGCCAACCAAAACACATAACGAGCATGGCCTCAAGTCCGCTTCTGCGAAACTGTCAGACGTTTCGTTTCGTGGAAGGCAGCGTCAGAGGTTAGGAGAAAGGGGGTGGAGAAAGGACAGCAAGTCCCCTTCCCACTGTGACCCGCCCGCTCAGCTTTGATTTATTACCTCAAGTGTCACGGAGAATGGATGAGCAGGGAGGGCAGCGCAGAGGAAATGCACAGGGCTCTCTACCCCCCTCTTTCTGTGTTTGTTTTGTTTTCTTCGCCCTTTCCTTATGTGTTTTGGAACAGAGCAAATAGTGAGAGCTTCTGTGTTTTAACGGCTTGCGTGTGGGTGCGTTTTAGCACGTTGGAATAAAAAAAGGTCTTTGTATTCAAGCCACATTCAATTTAAAGTGTTTAACTTTTTTTTTTTTTTCGCTTTGGGGCTTTTCCTCCTCCAACCCAAGCGCTGCACACATTCAATTCCGCTGTTGCACCATCACTTCGCTTTAAAAAATGTGACTGTCAATGGCAATTTTTAACGTTCACTGTGCAATGTGTAAAAGATGTCGCTGGGGCGACTTTGTAGCGCCGCACTTTGAAAAATTCTCCGAAGTGAATTGCTACGCCGTTACGCTTTGTCACACAGGATAATTTTCCCCCCGCTCGTTTTTAAGCGATGTTGTGGGACCGGGTTGGAAATCAATACGTTTAGCAACACGGCTGACTCGGTAAACACCTCATTAGGAGTTCACCTTTTTGAAAACCTTCAGGCACTTAACCCGTCGGGTTGGAAAACATCCAAACGTCTCCCCCGTCCTTCTTTTTTTTGTTTGTTAATCGTCTGTGTCCGCCGTGCCACACTAAAACCTTTACACTTTTCATTTCCCCGCCACGTCTTCTCTCGCGCATCTTATCGAGCTCGGGCATGTCGAGCAGCCCTTTTCCTACTCTCTCTCTCTCTCTCTCTCTCTGTACCCCTCTCTGCCTCGCTGTATCTCTCTGAGCAGGAGTTACAGCAAAACCCTGCTTGCTTAGAGATGGGAGATTAAAAAGCAACGGTGGTAAAGTGGAAGGAGAAAAAAAAAGAAAGAATGCCTGCCTGCCTGCCTGCACTGGAGCGCTCTGTTCCCCGTGGCACAGAACATGTACACGCCGCACTACGTCTCAATCTTTTGTCAGGGGCTGTGCTCGGCACTGCAGGACGAGCGGTGAAGAAGGAGGGAAAAAGGTCAAGAGGAGAGTTGGGTGTTATAACAAGTGTGTGGAGCTGAAATAGAAGGAGTGAATTTTTGTAAAGACTTTACGTATTTTTTTTAACATATCGCATAATTTGGTGCAGCTTTGAATGGACCGTGGTTAGGATTACTACAAGCATCGCAAAGCTTCCGTAGGTCTGTTTATCATCCGTATAGCAGGCTGTGTTTCTAAGATACATACTCTACTATAGGCGGTCTCATTTGTGCTGTGAATTATGTTCCTTACCACACTTCATACATGTGCAGTTCGGCCCTGGCCACAGTGTTTTTCACTTTCACCTCCTCTGCTTTGTTCCCATAAAGCATAATGGCTGATCTACCACACAAAAGAAGCTGTGCACTCCAAAAGCTTGTCCTACTTTTATTACAATTTACGTCTTACGGCTTGTTGTGAAACACACGCGAGAGAGAATTACAATGACCGGGAACCATTTGGAGGGGTTCTGTGGCTCAAGAGGGCTGGAGCAGGTCGCAAACTGATTGGGAGGCAAATTGGAGTGCCCACCCAACTCTGGCTACGCCTCAAGAGCCGAACCCCTGAATTGCTCCTAATGGCCCTGCGGTAGGTGTGTATTCAGATGTACTGTGGCCGCCTCAGTGGAACGTCGAATCTGTGTCCCCGTCGTGCAGGTCAGCATCTCGAGCGGCGCCTCTTGCCTTCAGGAGCACGAGGGCGGTGTTAATGGTTGCAAGCAGTCTGTTGTGTTGTAAAGAGCTTTGAGTGGTCACTTCATCAGAAAAAAAGCACCATATAGACTCAAGCACATCGACCTTTCCCCACATGTATATTAAGTGCTATGGCTGCATAGTTAATGATAATATTTCAATTAAAGCTTCATCACAATGCACAACACAAGTCTCACTATTTTGAAATCTCTTCCAACACATTTCATAATGGCTGTGATTGGGCAACCCAATTAAATGTCACAATATTGACCTTAACACTGTTATTACTATAATACTGTAAGGAATGGATGACTATTGGTACTCTTAGAAAACATTAACCCAATAAGACATTTGATAAATGTTCATCAGTGAGGTGGATATAATCACTAGAACAAATTAAAAAGTTGAACAAAGTAGAACAGACTGGAAAATTCAAAAATGGCATTACTTACCTTTAAAACCTTACCTATTACCTAACCCTAACTTACCTATTACCCTTAAATCCAGGGAAAGACAACATTAATGCCAAATCACAATATAACAATATCCAAAATAAGACTCTATATCGTCAAGTTGTACCGTAAAGTATATAGATAGAATGAACAATTTAATACCGCTGACCACGTGTACACACAGTTTGCTAGCACTAGTTAAGTGAGCTATGGTGGAAGGGAAAATTAAATAGACCATGAAAGACAAAATCTAAAAAGCAGCACTGTTCTTGTTGCGGTTGTAAAGTCCAAGTTTTTGAAAAATCAGATACTTTTGAGGTTTCGATTTGAGATAGTGTCAGTGATGATGGGTTACACTTGCATGTGTGAAGGATTGATGACTGTCAGTGTGAAACACAAGCCGCAGCCTTTTGTGGCAGTTGTGCTTAAGGGTGGCACTTCTGACGCTGTTGGACAGCTCTGCCAACGCAACACAAGACCTGCGAACAAGAAGAGGAATCAAAGAGAAAAAAACAACATGTGTCGGGAAGGTGTTGGGCCATAATGAGCCACTAGAATAAGTCTCTGAACACCCCCCCACCCCCCGATTGAACTCAGGCTTCTGCACAGGTTTGCAATTGCCAAGATTTAAACAGAACTATTACTGTACCGAACTTTATAAGTTTGTCGCCGAAGGTGCATTTATAGATTCTGGCTTTTGTGCGTATGCAGCTTTAGTTCTTCACCTGCATAGACTTTTGTGCAATGCCCCCCTGCTGTCATAAAGAGCTTACTGATATTTGCTTGCAGCACCGTGCTGATTGTAGTCCAGATACCCTCGCTTCTCGTTTTGTTTGTAGTGTGTGTGTGTGTATAAAGAGAGACCGACACACTTTTTTTTTTTCCTATGCAAGAAATTGCTTTTTCCAGAAACAAACACAACAGATTGCGAGGTTGTTTCGATTCACCTCACGGGGAACTCATTTGACAGGCAGAGAGCGACGCATCATGCTCATTTATCTTAATGGTTACAGGACTAAGTGATGGCTCTGAAAGGATGAATGACTCGTGGTCAGTGACCCGCGCTGGTCGCTCTCCTTTTGCAGGAACCGGTGTTTCGTAATTCTTTGTTTTACCGCGCGAGTCTCTGGCCTCGCCTCGCCTCGTGGCGGTGGTGGTGGCCAGCTTTGATCTCAAGATAATCGTTTGATCATTACCATCGCTGAGAGCCGCACTGGAGTTATCTTTGACGGACTGAACAAAGAAGTTTATGTAAATACCCCTAATGAATGCACAAGCTCAGTTTTTATCGCTGCTTTTTTTCTCTGATTTATGCGAAGCAACAGCATGCACAGTTGTTCATACATTTTATCCCTATTTTTTTATTAATTGGCAGAGAAGATCAAAGATAACGTTTGGCAAATGAGAGAAAGGCAGTAGCTGTTTGTTTTGTTCGGGCTTGTTTTTGTTTGTGACATATTGTGTTCTTTAAAATGAGTCAGCTAAGATGCAATCGTTTGGTGGTGATTTACTGTAGCAGCATGAATAAAGAATCGGGGTAGATCCTGATAAAGTGTTCACCCTCCTTTATACATAAACATGAGTTGTGGGCTCTGTTTGCTTATGTATCAAACAAATTGGGTTGTCTGCTTATAGATGTAATTGCTGCAGCCTCTACAAAAGGTAACGGTTGCATCTGATATTAAGAACCCGGTGCCGAGCAATGCCGCTTGTAGAGTACTTATTTATATGTAGTGTGTACAACTTCTGTCACCAACCTGACAGCCATTTCAGCCATTAGCATTTTAAAACAGGGCCTTCCGCTATGGCTTTGAAAGCTTTCTTCGGTTCGGTGACAAGCCCGGGGACTCTCACCAGGGCTATCATTGTCTCTTTTACATGTAAGCTGAAACCAGAGGGCCTGCTTTTATTTATACATTAGCATAAAAAAATTAAAGGTGACCTGAATGTCTTCATCAGTCGGATCCGCCTGGAGGAGCTTGATCGTGACACTCTGCCTCTTGGATGGATCTCTGCCGAGCTTTTTGCCACCACATAGAAGCTGCAGAGTAATCTTTGTAAACCTTCATTGTGAGTTTCTCGACAGCATTGTTTTATGTGGCTGCAGCTAAGTCCAACACAACTTATCTTGACGCATAAAGCTGGACGAGCATCAGAAAAAAAAACAAAAAACAGCCTGGATGGTATATCTCACAAGAGAGCGTCTTGCGAGTGGACTCCCAAAAGATTCATAAACTTTCTGCTTGTGTACTGTAGAGGGGCTTTCTAGTCTGTGCACTGAATGCATAATGTGACACTGATTTATAAAAGCAATTCCATTTAGTTGCTCTTTTTGCTCCTTGGGCTCCTCTGGTGTGTCCCCCACCACATAATAGAAGGCCCCATGTGACAGAAACTGTGTAATGTATTTGCTCTCTTAGTGAAATACTTTCGTATAATGCGGAGCCAGACATTTGGGGCACAGGGAGCTCGGCCGAAATCCATCAACTCGCGCAAAATCTCTAAAAACCCGAGCATGATATGTCAGGCGCGTTGAATATTTTACAAAGTTCAAATTTATGTACAGATCAGAGAGGTTATCATCTGGGGACAATAAAGATTTTAGTGCACTGTGTGGGGGGCCACGTAACCTTTTCTAACAAAGCCCTGATTTGATTGAATGCAGGACAGGAAATAGGAGGGCAGATTGGCATCAAAGGTTAATTGGATAAAGTCAGCATTGAGTCCGACTCTGAAAAAGGGTGAAATTGAGGTTTTCATCAGGCTTCTTAGCAGACTGAAAAATATGTGACTCTTGTACATTCGGTCATTTGGATATAACAGAACCTGCGAAAAAAAAGAAGAAGCAGTGTTTGAAAAGGTTGAATAAACTCCATTGCCATTCTCCCGTGATGCGATTTGACTGGTTTTGTCAAGTTCACGGTGAGTCCGGCGATCCGAGTTGAATATGTTTTTATTCACTTCTGCTTCTGTTGGATTTGTGATGGGGTTTTTTTCTCCTGTTTTTTTCACTACCAGCGTCGGCGAGATCGATCCTGATGCATGTGCTGGCCTGAATCAATCCCTTTCATGAAATTGTTATTTTCAAGTGATTCGCCGAGCAGGTACTGCACTATGTTTAACGAAAGTTAATTTGCGTTTGGGACCAAAATTGAAAAAATTTAAAACGTGGCAACACAAAAGCAGAGAAAAACAATTAGCAAGTAGAGGAATTAACAAGGAGCAATTAGGGGGACTGTTTTTGTTTGTCTGTTGGATTCAGTTGATTGGTATTTGATTAACTCGGATAAGTTGACGTAGTATTCAATCTTTAATTCCTTGGTCTCTGCCTTTCCAAATTTCCAGTAAAGATAGTCCCCCTTCCTCTGCACACAGGTATACATGGAAAGAGAAAGCCACCACTATAACTACTCCGCTATGTATCTTTAGCCTGATCCGGGTGAAGCCGTGAAACAAGCTTGGATTACCAGACGGAGTCATTTTGAGTGTATGGAATGAACACAGTCCGCTCCCCGAGGTGGTACCATTCTTGCTTGGAAGCTGCGGCATTTGCTCTAAAACCGTGAAGTTCATCTTCATGTGAGAGCTACCCGGGGTGCTCGAGAGCAGGTGCAATTTCCTTTTTTGCCCGGGCAGTGCTCATACTTATATGTGCAACTTCTAACTTATCTTGGGAGAGTTGTAATGGAAATGCTGCATACCTAACCCGCTGATACTCCAGCCAGTCGGTGGCAGACTGCTCCGTGCCAAAGCAGTGGCCGGCGCTGAGTACGTCTTCGAGAGTCCTCGCTGAAGCTGCTGTCATTTCTTTGTCGACCGTTTATGGATCTGCTGGCTTTTTAGTGATTTTGTGCCACTTTATGCATAATTAAGTTAGTGCAAATCAAAGGATCAGTCAGTCATCAGCATAAGCAATTTATTTTCAAAGACTTATTCAATTTTTTTTTTCCTCTGTGGCATTCACTTCTTGCCAGTAACAGAAACGGCAACAAAGACCAGTGCAATCTGTTTGGATTAAAAGGAATAATGTGAAATAAAAAACAGTGCTTTGCCAAAAATAGGCTCTATAGTGTATTAGTAGGTTCATTTGTCCATTATTTTTTACTTTGCAGTTTATAAGCAGTGTTTTATGTCGAATTATCAGTTTTTGTTTTTTCCAATTAGAAGTTATTCTTTTGAGTGGATGGCTTTGATGTCACGAGCTTCTTGTTTAGCTAAAAGGAAACTGGGTTTTTACAAATGATATTTATTCTTTGTCGAGCTAGTTCACGGAGAGGGTCCATCAAACTGCAACCTGCAAAACACCGCTGCACAAATTAAAGACCTGTGAGGAGGAAGACGAAAGCATCAAGCTGCCAGTAAATTGCACAGTTTTACCTAGAAACCCGTGGCTCACTGGAATTCTCTCGCAGGCCCCCTCTCCAGCTTCAAACGGACCAAACTGCCTCCTAAATGTCCTTCCACTGGTTGACAGGTTGGACTTTCAGATCATAGGCAGGATAAAAGCCCAGTTTGCTTGGGCTCCGGTTGCTCTCCCTCCCTGTTGTCCTTGCCTCCTGATGTACACTCTGTGTTGCTCACCAACCTCTGCTTTTATACTGAACTTTTCACACTCCGTTTCTGTCTTCTTTCTGCCAACAGAAGACTGTGCTCTGTGTGTCAGGAATTCTAGGATTCAAGGTCGTCTTTTTGAAAAAAAACAAAAACAAAAAAAATTCCAACAAATAGTGTTTTTGTCTATTGTTTGCGTGAGATTGTATTTTTCAGCTGTCTTGCTGTACACTCAGGAGATTGTGGCCTGCGTTTCCAGTACCACTAAGTGGATATTAGTTCATTATCACGGTGGCAATGTCGCTAAATGGTCTCCACTAACCTAGTTAATGGAATTATTGAAATAACATAAGGGTCTTATTTTGCCGACATGACAAGCAGCGTGTGTGCTTTTCAAAGAGGAAAGGGAGAGTCATTGTTCATATAAGCTGGTCACAATGATGTTTAAGACCCATAAAATTTGATTCCCACCAGAATTTACTCTGCACCTTGGAAACGTGCCAGTGGTGCACAGCTCGCTACTGTCACATCCCCACGGTTCCCACAAAAGATTTTTAAACCTTTTATCTATGCTGGTGTGTTTGTACCTATTTGCATTCCCTCCGAGCTGTACAGTCTCCCAGATTTCCTTCCAGATAAAGAAATGTGCGTCATTAATCTCCCCTCGACTGACGGTTTCCCTCCCGCAATTTCTTTTTAATGCTCCGTCATGCACATCTGTCCAAGTTCCCACTGGAGTTTGCTTTATCTGCACAGGGACATATGTTCTAAAGTATTCTTTTCTCCAGTTGTCGGCGCGGATGATATCGGCACATTGATTTCAAACAAAATGTAGACATTTTCTCCTGTCTGAGTAGTTGGTAAGATGTGACCGAACCCTTGTGTAAGTAGTGTAGATTAAGTTATAATGAGCCATTGTTGGTTTGTTAGATAATGGCGGCATTGTGCAGGTTTTAGGGCAGAACTACATCTGCTTGAAATTATTCTTTTGTTGTCAGTGCTTTCAAATCTATGAAAACATTTTGTGCAGTCATTGTATATATTGAAGGACGGGCTCCTGTGAGGTTTTTAAATTGATAAAGTGCAGTGTGCTTTCGATGTAGGGATGTGCGCCTCTGGCAATCTCATGACTCAGTTCTGGCGATGGACGACGGCCGATCCAAATCCCCACGTCCCTGCCCGCTGAAGGTCTGTCTAGGTTTAAAAGAATCTTTTTTGCACCAAAATGTACTTAACCTTGCTGTCTTCAGCGTCAGAAGCTTGCAACAATGTTAGCCGGCTACCTATACTGACAAAGTTAAGCTAAGGAAAGGCAATCAACATGGCCCAATTGAACAAAACACACTGACAGCGGCCCTTGGAAAAGAAACACCAATGTAACTGAGCGTCTTGTGCTCTCTTCCGGAGGGCCTTTTAAATCACAGCGTTACGACGGCACAGGGCTTTGCAGAGGACTGTCGGCCATCAGTAACGGACTGCCACATTGTCTATCAGCCCAAC
Source organism: Diplodus sargus (assembly GCA_903131615.1). Classification (NCBI taxonomy): domain Eukaryota; kingdom Metazoa; phylum Chordata; class Actinopteri; order Spariformes; family Sparidae; genus Diplodus; species Diplodus sargus. The sequence goes on along the minus strand of CAEMYA010000179.1, from coordinate 9,662,595 downwards.
CCTAATACCTGTATGACAATAACAAGATGAGGGTTTTTGCAAGGTGGACCGAATTTCAGGTCCATTTCGCAAGGCTAATTATTTCCTCGTCAAATAAAAGAAGTGATTGCAACCGTCGCCTATTTGAACCACACTTTACATTTTGACTTAAAAAAAAAAGGAAAATACAATCTGTTTCTTTGGTACAGCATCAGTGAAACTGAATAGGGATGTTCCAGGCACTTATGATAAGCCTGAGGGGGAAAATGGGCATTTGGCCTCACACATTGTATGCTTATCCAGAGGAAGCTCATTGGTATGTCATGGCTGTATCCACCTCTCCTCCATTCAGAAGGCACGGCACACAGCGACTACTTTTTTTATCAGGTATTTTGTCTGGCTCTGGATTAGCTCCGATCTAACAGCAATTACCCTTGGAAGTGTAACACAGCATAGCATGCTCTCCCGAGGTCACGGGTAGGTTACGTGTCTTCGGACTGGTTAAGAGCATTGTCAAGGTGAGCAATGGGCACGCTTAGATTTGCAGGCCCTTTATGTCGTGGCCGGTTTGTGGTTGTTTATGTGTGAGATCTTGGTACGTTTTGTTTTGTGGATCTTTGTCCTTTCATTGCGAGAAGTGGACTGTTTGCGGAGCTGTGAAAATTTCAAGCTGATTTGATTCAGACTCCGCACTAATACCATTTAAGTAATGCAGCCATGCATAGACCCAATGGTGATAAAACAAGTGTCGGTTGCTTACACGGATAGACATGTAGACATATCCTCCCACCATCTGTTTCACTGGATTACACATTCAGAGGGAGAATGAAAAACACATGTAACATGTCTCTTTTTAGTGTCACCTCGCCTAAATAAATAATCACACATCAAGCACCCTGGGAGAAACAGTCGGATCTGTAGCCGAGGCAACACGGTAGCTGCAGTTAAAAGGATGGAAGATGTGTGTGATGTCAATACTATTTTTTTTTGCAATGGCACGTTATAATCTTCACAATTTGACAAAAAAAGATAAACTACACATAAATCAGTGATGAAAACAATCATTTATTTCAGTCAGAGTCCCTCGGTTGACATTTAGAAACCAACAACTTCTGTTTTTTTAATTTGTGTTATTGAAAACACGTCGAGGGGCAAGGCTGCGTGTCTACCTGCTCCTTTGAGAAAATGTGCTCACATCTCTGTGTGTACAAGATCCCCCAAAGGCGGCGACGCATCCATGTGAGACGGCCTGATTTGCGTCTGATAACCACGGCCAGAGGGTAAAGATGATAAACTGACACCACTTGTGTCGTCGCTGTGTACTCTATCTGCTCCCATCTATTTCTGCTCAAAGCTTTGAAGTCACAACTTTGATGATTACCTTTCTGGACAGTTGGGGTTAAACGGTAGATGTTTTTTTTATTTGTGTATGAACTTCTTCATGTCCTTTTTACGAAGTTAATTCTCCATTTCCTCACAAAACTACTCCTCCGGGTGAGTTAGCTCGTGTCTTTATAGTCCATGCTGTGTTTTTTGGCTTCGCTGTAAAATGATACTAGAAACAAATAAGGGAACTATTAAGCATTATTACACAAGATGGTGTAATTCAGGGATGCTTAGGGACTGCACCACTGTTGTGCCACTAATGGGGGTAAAGCTCACCCTCGAGTGTAATATTGTGGGGCACTTAGCTCTCAAAACAAAACAACTTTTTTCTAAAAAAAAGAGGTCTGACCACTACCTGGAAAACAATCGTTCAAGTCGGTAGACTTATATAAGAAATAAAACCTCTAATGCTCCAGCAATTACACTGACCCATTTCTTAAACAATTTAGCAACACAGATGATTCCACGTCTGTTGAATCAGCTAGCCAGCCTGAGCTAATGCCAAAGCTCTCAAAAGATTGTGTAATTTCCTAAACTGAATTAATACAACAAATATAATCACAAAACTGCCTTGCTGGCTCAGTAGTGTTGTAACTAAGATATTGGTTGAAAACTTTTTTTCCCCCCCATTTACGGCTTTAGATACTACAATACATCTACAATGTTTTAAGCTAGTAGCGCTGTGTCACTGACTCACCAGCACAGCTAATGGAGGATTTGGGAGCGTTTCACTGTGATCCCAGCATTTCCAACAACTCCAGAGCATTGTATAGTCCTAAAGGCAAGATTAATTGGAGAAAAAAAAATTGATTTTTTTTCCTCTAACAAAGAAATTTCTTTGCAGTTTGCTGCACACAAGGGAGGTATGCAACTGATTATAACCATCAATATAATAAAAAATCTAATAAAATAGAAAATATGTTTCGCCAGTGTTTATTCCATAACATTACAAAATGTCTACCTAGGAGTCGTTGCTGCTCGTTACATCATGTGCGTGACTCACTGAACGGACATAAAGACATCACTTTCGGATCTTTTAACTTAATCTAAATCTGTAATTATTGTAATTAGTGTCCTGGTCTATGATCATTGATTAGAACCGGTTATGCCAATTTGGAGCAGGAGGCAGAGCACATGATTACCAGTGGCGTGGCCCACCTCAATCATCTAGCACACAGTAACATGCAATTACTGTTTGGATCAAACCTATAATTTATTTACACGTTATTGGCATTGTACATGTGATGTATGATGTTTGTAGTGGAGATTCTATGTAAATAAACAATTTTAAGGATTTTAAGCAAAAAAGATTATATTTTTGTGGTGTGGACACGACCATCCATATCTGTTTGACTCTGTTACATGTGTCTCCTCTGCCAGACAAATATATCAGAACACAAATGAACACAAATTTAGAACCATTTCCAAACTGATTTCATACTCTTGTTACAGGTAGTTTGATGAAAGTATACAGATATTTTGGTATGAGGAAACACGACGGATCATCCTATATGCTGTGTGTGCGGTGTGCCTTCCACCCATTAGTGCAACAGTGTGATCACTGTTCCGTAACATGACCGCAATCAGGACAAATGCACTATTAACTCTGTAATGAGACAGCTCAACAAACAGAATTAATGGGTCCATTCAAAATGGCACTCTCCAGCAATCAACACTTAGTTAGGCTTGTAACTATGGCTGTCAGAATGCGGGAGAATGCCATGCCTGCACGAAAGTGAGGAGGCGTGCATGCAGATTGATTTTTTTCATTTTTCTAACTTCCTGGCAACTTTGCAACACACAATCAGACTCTGACTTGTGAAATATGAAATAATTCTGTAAATTCTGTCAGCTGGGCAACAGAAAATTGTTCTCAATTGTGAAATGTTGGTCTAAAAACCCAAACATTTGGAAACAGTAGTATTCTGGTGCACAGTTTAATGAATCTCAGTCCCTTAATGTTCAACTCTTATCAAGGGACCTTCATTTTGCAACCGGAAACCTTCTGTCTCGATGAGAGGACGTTGAAAAAAAAACAAACAAAAAAAAAACAACTACTGAACTCAGTGTGCCAGGAGCCCGCCACAACTGCCCGTCTCCGCTCTCAAGAAGTTGTTGCACAATGTGTGATCCCACGCTTGGCCTTCACGGTAAATACTGGCATCTTTCTCACCTTGATTTGTAATAGTCTATGTTTTAGTGTTACATCTCTATTTGTTTCATTGTTGTTTGCAAAGTTTGTGTGCAAACAAGTGTCATGCTAGGGGAGCTGCACATTTGTTATGAGCTTTTAGCCAACTCTGGAACGATACGTCAAATGGCAAAAAGCATTGCGACATTTTCTTCATAATATTGGACTTAAAACGGTCCCCTACAAATGTTAATTAATTATTATAATAACTAAAAACACACATATTATTGACATTCACAATCATTGTAATTGTATACATTGTTCTCGAGTTTTAAACTGAATAATGCTGTTTGACTTTAAGGTAGGACTTGGGACTATATAGAATATATGTTGTTCTCAAAATTAGAGAAAGTGTATTGTCTTAGACCGTTGTATTGTGCTAAGGCATAAATGTTATATGCATAACAGTAGCATAACAGGATGTCATTTTCTGAACTGAGACACATTACTGATGATTACTTAATTACTTAAACAGAAGTTTGTTGATATTTTGTCACGATCAAGCTTAAAAATTGTATTTAAAGGCAATACGCCCATCCCCAATTTAAGGTCATGGTATTGGTTAGAAATCTGGTGAGCCCTCGCATGGTAACTCAAACCTACAAGATGAAATTTGGACTAATAGTAACATCAGGTATGGAAAGTATTACATCTCACCATGAAAAGTTGATGTTAATATACTTATAATTAATAATCAGGATCCACACTTAACTTAAGTCTGTCAGAGTTGCTGTAATGAAAAATAAAGATGTGCGTCAAAGATGAAGGATTGAGCCAACGATGTATACGAACATACATAATGAAACTAATTAAAGATTAAAGCCCTGCTTTGCTTTTGTGTAATACACCACTTTTACATAAACATCAGGCCATTGATGTCTGGTGAACTAATGCAGATATAATGATAAGCGGAAAATAGTTGGTAATAAAACATTTTCCCCTCTGAAACACAAACTTGTCACATTAAGTTATTTTTTTATTGGGTAGTTGCATCTACACTTTTGTTTGGATTCGGAGGATACTGTCAAAGCCAGACAATGCAACATTAATAAACTCTCTGACAACCCAGTGATGGATTTATTCCTTAGCTCGTTCGCTATTACATCCACTGATCTAATGGGATTTTCCAGACTGACTATTATGATGAAGTAGGCAAATGATTGTCAGGATGTTGCCACTCATCAGTCATATTAATTGCATTTATATGTCATTATTACAGTCTCCTAATGGATGGTAGCTGCTTGCAGGCTGGCTCTCTCCTCCTTAACCTAATCGAGTTTGAGCCAATGTTTTCCCTCTCCCGATGCAAACTGCAACTCGAGTGCTGTATTTTCTGGTGTCTCCATGAAAACCGTTGCTGCCTTTGACTACTTAATGCTATTTGTCAGTAGATTTGAACAGGCTTCTTAGTTTTCAACCTATTGATCGGTGACTGTTAAAGGTTACATGGCTTAAGAAAGTCAACATCTAATATACAGGGATCAAAACAAACATATTTTTAGTGTATCGATTTTTTTCCCCCACTGCAGTGATGCCTCCCAGCTTGAACAATGAGGAGGGAAGCTTTTTGAGTCATTTTCAGTCATTTTGATGAGAGGGTTACAGTGAGATATAGAAGCATTCTTCAGACGGTCTGAGAGACTTATGAAACAAATTAGATCCGAGGAGTTATGCACTTAATCGTGAAACAATCAGTTCTTTTGCAGTGAATCCTGTTATCTGAACCCTGAACAGTGATTCAAGGTTACAAATCGCACACCTCTGCACCCCCTGTCTAGTATGAATCCCTCAGTATGCCATTGTGCCTCTCAAAATGGCTGGTTCATGGTTACGTTGCTGATGGCCCTTAGCCTGTGCGAGTGACAGAAGCCACTTGATTAGTCGCGAGGCTGCATCCCAGCTAAGGTCAGGCTGATTTCTAATGATGTGTTGTGTGGTTTTACGGAGTCTTCCCATGAGTATTGGGTAGGCTACTGTAATAAGCTGTCGCCGAGGCAGAGATGCCTATTAGAAGCCACTCGTAAATGTCCGTTTATCCTCCAGACTTGGAGGTGAAAGTGCCTCAATCATGTCACGATCGTGACATTTCATGGCAGCTTGTTTAGCTTGCAAATAATTAACCCTTTCAAGTCAAATGAGCTTGTGAAAGTGGATTGGAAAGATCTTACGGGCATAGCCAGGGCCACCGGATCGGCTTGTAAAACCAGAAATTAAAATGTCGTTTACTTCTGACAGTTCTACATTTGCTGTCAGAAGACATTGTAGTCCAGAAAACCCTTTCAGTATGTGACAGGACTGAGTATGCCAGCGGGGCCTTTATTCATTTCAACCCTTCTTCTTCAGGGTCGGCTGCTTTACAATACATATGCACTGAGGTTCCAGAGGCCTTGTTTAAATTCACAGTTCTGTTTATGTTAATGTCTTTGATTAGTTTAGCTAATTTCTTCACTCGTGTTGATTGTCTCTCGTTTGAAAACAAACACACATAGCTCACCAGCAATACTGACTGTCTGCTAAATGATCTCCCATGCAGCAGAGTACCAGCTTCCTGTTTTATTTTTAGGTAGATAGATGGGATTATACTGTGGGAAGAAATGCTAATATTCAGTGCCATGATAAGATATTGTATGCACTTCCTCTATACTTCCATTTGTGAAATGAAAATTCAAATGTTGAAATACAGACATTAAAACTGATACACAGTATGTCTCACATTCTGTAATTGTCATTTATTTGCAAGCCACCACAAGATTGTCAGGATTTAGTTTGCTCACACTAGATGTTGTCACTTTGGATCCATTTTACTGAATGGAGACAAAAGGGCTACGCTCCCTGTCTGTTTAGCGTGCCATGTGTGTAATTACTCTCTATCTGCCTCATGGTGTTTATGTCCATATGACAAAACAGACCTTGTTGTCATATTTTTAGTCCCGGTACACCAGTCAACTGCTTTTAAGTGAGTCTTTGTTGTCATGACGACATCGCCATCAGCCTGATGCATGTGGCATTTAGAGCTGATTTTGGTTCCAGTTTTTCTTTGATGGATGTGTTATCGTCAGTGTGGGATTTTGATTTCACCTCCAGAAAATTGGTGAGACTATTTTGCCAGTTATGTTTGTACAAGAGTGAATGTATTTACTGTTAGCTGTGAGTGGAGCTCATTTAAGTAATCTGATTGTTGCAGTCAGTGTGGGAAAGACAAAAAAACATGAAATCTCTAGATGGTTGCCACTGCTGTGCACACAAACGTTAAATTCAATTTAATGCACACAGCACCTTGGCGCTGCATGAGACCCTTTTTTTTGGAACAGGTATTCCCACAGGGGAAGCTATAATATAGCCTTACGGTGCCTTGCTGTCTGTCTGTATTTGATTATATTGCTATGATTTACAGTTGAATGTTTGTAGTTGTTTTGTAGGACCAAAAAGCTTATCCAAAGCTAAGGGTAAGTGCCATCAAACCGGTTTTGTGGTCACCGGTCACTGATTGCCGATGCACTGATTGGACTTGTATCACAGTTGTACCTCCTTTTTTACTTATCACTGGGCCAAAACTGTAACTTAATAGTAGGCCACAGGCAAAAAGCAAGCATGTGTGAGCCGAGTTCTGCCAGTAAAATAAAAGAAGATTGATGAAAACCTCGCCTTGAAATTTCCCATGCTGACTGATAATTACAAGATAAACGTTGACTTGATATCTCATTACTATAAATTTGTATTCCTTAATATACCTTATATTCCATAATTATGAGTTAATGCTTCATAATAATTTTTTTTAAATCTCATACTTTTTGACATTATCTCGTTATTTCAAATTGCTCAACTTGCTATCTTACAAATATTCATTTTATATCAATGTGGCTTTTTTAATTATGACTTTTTATTTCTTAATTATGATATATCATGGGCAAATTTTACTTTTATGGAATACTGTCTTCATCAAGCTTAGTTTTTATCTTTTCTTTTGTAATCTTTAACTGGCTGAAATTTCTCCCATAAATATCTGCTGTATTATTAATATGCACATCTTATTACGACCCTTAACTGGGTTATGAAAACATAATAAATAATTAGGGATCTTTCATTTTTAAAGGACATAATAACTCATAGAAATTAAACAGCACAAACAATATTATAATTTGTATAGTGTGTGTGTGTGTGTGTGTGTGTGTGTGTGTGTGTGTGTGTGTGTGTGTGTGTGTGTGTGTACTTTATTCATTGTACACCATTCTGATTTGAGTGTCTGAATGCTGAAGGTAATTATTGCACAAATTCCCTCTGCAGATCAACACAGGTAGGGTCCGTGGCACTTACACTACTTTATGCTAACAATCACACAATGAAATACATGACACAGTATAGATTCCAAATGCTACCTCTGAGCTAATTTGTATATTTATCAGAAATTACTTCCGCTTCAGGTATTCCTAATCCTTACATATATCGTATGTAGTCTTTCGCTTCTAAATTTTCATTGCAAAAAGAGGCAGTCTCTGTATTGTTAGGCTCTGTTCTGCCTACATATGAGACTGCTTCTGGTTCAAAGTAAGAAAAAGGGACTGCCAGTCCCACACATCTACATTTGTAATGCCAGATTTTGTGTATGTAACAGCTTTTCTTTCACACTCTACATGGCTCAAGGGCCGCTGCATAATTTAGTGGTCTGGAGTGGTGACCTCGTCAAAGTTGTGACAAGGAGCATTTATTATACTCTTAGTTTTCTTCATATTTGTGTGGTCTTTGGGACCCTTCGTCTTTGTTCCTTAACAATTCACTTTTTCAAAAAGATGATTGATGACATCCAACAAAGACTCAGAAAAAAAAAATGTGATTCTGCACGGGTCCTTTTACTTGGAGATATAAATGCCTCCCAGAGGAGCATTTTCTTTCTATAATGTGTTAATTCAACTCAAGATTTTTTATAAAAAAGATCCTTCAAGGACTTTCCTTTGTTGGAGCAGTTGCAAGTTGAAAACAAGTATGGCCTCTTCTTGAATAAGCAAACAAAATGAAAAAGCCATGGCTTCGTACAGTAATGTTAGGACATCTATTTAGCACTGGCAACTCAAGAGCCATATTTTCTCAGCATTGGACAGTTCTGCCAACACATTTCATTTCAGCTCTGCTAAGCCATCCTGTCTCAAAGCATTCAAACACGGGAGTTTTCTAACACTCTCTAGTAGATGCAGTTTCAGCACTGGAGAGCTCCTTCACTGCACTTCTCCGTTCTCAATTTCCCACAGGCCCTGAAAAACGGCAGTTATTTAAGCCACTCTTTAAAAAGAATAATCTAGACAGCTCACTAATGAACAGCTACAGGCCCATATCAAACCTCTCCTTTTTAAAGGAAAATGGAAATTTTTCAGCATCTCAACAACCTCTCAGCCCTTGTTGTTTTGATGTTTCAAAGGATATCTATCATGCCAAGTATCATTAGATCTCAGCTGTATAACAACATATTTGTGGATGGACTAAAAAACAAGCTCTAAACAAGCTTGAATCTTATTTGAAGGAGAGGGACTATGTAAGAAAAACACGTGGTGTTCCCCAAGGCTCTATTATCGGGCCTCTTATGTTCAACATCTACATAAGAGGAAAATAGGAAATATCTGACCATGACAGTACAAATGATGACATACAGTGTTGTGTCTGAACGCATTCAGTGAACAATCGTTCATGAACTTGTGGTGAATGTGAACTGAACGTACTGTAATTCTGCCTGATGAACGTAATTGGGAATGCGTTTATTTTGCCGTTTGTGAACGCCACTCTCTCACAGTTTAACTTTGTTCAAGAGAGTGCCAGATTTCCATAGAGCCTTCCAGGCAAAAATCCGGCTAAACACACCGTTAACAGGCCTTAATATGTAGCGGAAAAAAACACCCAATCTGGCAACACCAGCCACCAGTCGCAATGTGCCTTGTGTATAACACTTTGAATTGCCTTGTTGTCAAAAAGTACTGTACAAATAAACTTGCCTTGCCCTGCCTAGAGAGAAAGGAAAACAGAAATCATTCAAAGTCAGCACTTTTGACTGAACAGCTCATGTTTCACCTTGGAATATGATTATCAGGAGGAACAGACAACCCCAAAAAGAATAAAATGGAAATGGAACTTTACATTTAATTTTTGCCTCTCAGATTACACAAGACTATGCAGCTCATAATGAGATTTACAGTGGTTCTCATGTAGAAAAAGAGTGCTTTAAAAGACCGTGGGTCTTTCATAGATACATTGGCCATGCATTATGGTTTGTCGCTCTAAACCACAAAAAACATTGTTTCTCACTAAAAACAATTTAGTATTTAAGGTTTTTTCCTTTTGTTTTCCCAGTTAATGAAATATTCCACTACCAGACTACAGTGGGAGCTTTTTATCTTTTGCCTTGTTCAAAACAACTTTTTAAAAAGTAGAGTTTTCATTAGGGCTACCAAAGAAAATGTTAATGAAAACCATTGACATTGGTGTCGGAAAAATCCTTCAGATTACTTTTTTCAATTTGTTGAGCAGCTCAAATAAATCCCCCTCACCTCAGTTGTGTTTGGTACCGGCACAAGTTTCTCAAAATAATACCTGACTTTATGCCACTGAAAGAGTAAATATGTTTTGTTGTGATTTAGGTCAACTGACCCTTTAAGCTGTTCCTACTCAAAGGATTTTGGTTATGCATTTGCCTTTTCTCAGGTTTATTTAAAACATTGGTTTGTTTGTCCCTACCATCATGAAAAATGGGCCATGGACTATTTACTATGTCATGGTTTTAGTATATTATCTTTCTCTCCATCTCTTACGCTCTCTCAGTCACACACGCGCGCACACACACAAACACACACTGTAGGAATAAGATTTTTTCTGACTAGCTGTATGTTTTTAGGCATTTTTTGCGTTTAGGAAGAGTAAGCGAGCATGCCTGGGAGGTGTGGGGTTGGGTTAGGTTTTTCCAAGTCGCACAAAATTTAGAAAAACGATTTCCTATTTATTTATTTTTTTTTTCCTGTCAGTGTGTTGCAATTATCATTTGTTTCATGTGAACATTGATTTTTTTGTTGACTTAGTTTACTGCTTCTCACACTCTCCAATGCATGACACAGCTAATGCAGTGGATGTAGTACCTGTCACTACCGTGGAGTGGTTCCGCATGATCCCGAGTGATTTTGGCAGTCTAATTTGACTGTAAAAACAATTGCTCAAAAGACGGATTATCTGCTGACTGAGACCTTCATCATGTGGAGCATCTGGAAAACACTGAGCATCTATTAACGCTAATGCATATTTATCTTCTTTTTTTTGTCTTTTTCAGCCCACTCTATGCAGCCTAGCAATGTCTATGATGATTCTGCAATAAGTTGGCTCATTAGCAGCAGGAAACATTATGAATCGTTAATTGTAGACGTGCTTTTGAGGGACTTGTTTGGGGAATTGTGTGTGAAAACCATTACAGCTTTCATATCCTACACTGTTTATCTAATGCATTCTGTGATTATTAGAATGCAGCAGCTCAAGTCCTACATCAGGAAAGCACCTGCAGCTCCCAGTGCACTGTAGGGCTTTGGATATGCGATAGAAGGAGCATACATTACGCACTGAATTGGTTTCCAGACTGTTAGCGGACCTGACTTGGCACATTCATTACCTACAGTCTGCGTTATCAAGGAAGCAGTTTAACCCTCTGTGCACTTCTGTGTGTATCTCCAGCTTCTATTAAAGAGAACTCCTTTGGCTGAATGTGCTTTTAATCTTCCTTGGTCTTAAAAACAAACTAGATAATGCAGGAAGTCATGGCGTTGAATCCATCACTGTCTTTCATTCAGGGAAAAAATCCTTCATGAGAAAATATGGTGTTGAGGAACTTATATGCAGTCCTTTTGGATGTCAACAGAACAAAAATTTAGTTTTCAATGTGGAGGGATCTTGCAGGCGGCAACATGGAGTGCAGAGCAGAAGGAGAGGGGACGCAGCCAAAAAAATCACTAGAGCCAAAGGGAGGATAATCCAAGTGGTCAACATCCGCTTAAGTAGGCTGCTTGGAACTTGACAAAATGCAGCAGCACAGTGTATTTGCATGCATTTTTTTAAAATGAGCATTACCCATACAGGAGAAATGCTATAACCAATTAAAAAAAGTTACCAACCATGTCCGAAGGTATCTTCCATCGCTGTGAGAAATACTTTCAGGCACACATTTATCTTACCTTGAGCTATTTCCAAAGGCGTACCTTGGAGGCATTTATCATAGAGATGGAAAAATGAATCTGTGTCATTGGCTGGGTTAAGACTGTGTGTGTTTTATGTCTGCAGACACCTGGGGCCCGTCACACAAAGCAGGTAGCTGGATAACTTTTCAGGATTAAAGTCTGATCTCCCTCAAATCAGGATGTGGAGTGATGTAAAAGAGGTCATTCAGGTTTCACTGTGCAGTTACTCAAACTCATTGATCCGGCTGTGCGAGGCGCTTGTTTTTTTGGCAAGAAAAAAAAGCTGCATATGTGAGTATTTATACATGCATTTATTCTGTGAGCTTGTGGCTTCTGGCGTCTGTGTCTCTCCCCTTGCAGTGTGTGCGTCTTAACAGTGTCTGCTGTCTGAAGGAAACAGAGTTGATCGCTAATGACATCTGACAGAGGCCGTCTGTTATGGTCATGTGATACTGTCTCAGAGCAGCATAGGCCCTCTTAAGAGATGTGGTCTGACCATGAATCCATGCCAGAAATAGAAGACTGGCCAGTATACAGGGTTCCTATACAGTAATTGAAGTATTGTATTTGAATATTTTGTTTGGAATTTGAAAGAAAAGAGTATGAAAAATGTTTTTTTGTTTCCAGACCTGCCCGTTTTTGAAGTATAAAAATCATAATTTCTACCAATAAATCGATCATTCGGCCAGAGTGTTGTTCATAGCCTTCCGAGCAAACACAATGTTTACCCCTGTGTAAGAGTTTGCGGGCCAGCCTGAGCTTGATGTTGTCGAAAACAAGGCAACAAGTATGGAGTGAGACTGATCACACACACCTACGCAGAGCTGCCTCTACGCCTGTATGTCACAGCCTGCAAAAACACCTCTTAGAGCTGTACCAATTTGTGACCAAATTCATTTGAAAGAAAATGTGTCATAAATGCTTCATCATAAATAATCAAATGATAATCCTGTCTGAACATTTAGGACTTATGCAGTGTTGTAGTTATCAAAAAAGTAAACAGACCATCTTTTCTGCATGTTATGGCATGATCAAGGGGAATCAGTTTAACCATATAAGGTGAGGTGTCGATATTAAGGTCACAGGCAGAATTACCTGTGGTTAAAATGTCTGTGTAATATGTATTATGTTAGACAAAAAACAACGGGAGCTGAAAACCAGAATCTGTGAGCATAAGCGTTCTATTCGTTCTATTACTTCCATGTTAAATCATCAGTAGCCAGGCATTTTAACAGTCACGACTACAGTTTGACTGAACTACATTATATGGTCATTGAGAAAGTGAGAATGCTTCGGAGAGGTGGTAACAGGGACTGAATCCTCTTCCAGAGAGAAGCTTATTGGACATACTCGACACTCTGATTCAAAAGGGACTGAATGAGGTGATTTAATGTACTTGTTTCCTGTGATACTAATATGTCCTGTTATTTCTGTGAGAGAGTTAGGAGACCCTGTATGGTCCTTTGCTCTCCATCAAAAGGATGCAGCGTTCCCTATCAGCATATATCTGTTGTGCAGTTTTGGATAACCTATAATTAGCGCAACTGTGTAGTTTCACTGTGATTTTGCCATAATACAGGCTGAAGAAGTGCCCGAAAAGTCACTGTGGCAAGAATTAACAGTTTGATGGGAGTGCTGTTCATTATTTTGTCTTCTGTTTATTCACTACAAGGCAGATTCAGCACCCTGCACTGAAGCTATATACATGAGTTGAGCATGTTGTCTCTGCTGGCAGACAAATTTCCCCGTCTGCGGGACATTAAAGGATTTCTGATTCTGATTTGTATGAATGTACAATAAACATTATAATGATTAGCAAATGGTTTATAAAGCTTTTCATGGTTTATTATTGGTGAAATGACTAATAACTAAAGTCCTATTAACTACATGTTTAATTTATTATTGATAATCGGCATAAAAAATTCTTCTTCTCTTCCTCTTCTCTTCATCTTAAACATTTAGCCATTTTGAACTCAGATTTAACATCCAAGGTCAAAATAGCTAAATGTTCTCAATTGTTCTAAATGCACAAAAAGTCTGGAAAAGTTTTGTATTTGGAAAATTTGAATCTACCAATATGTCTTTTACATTTCTGGCTTTATTAGCCCATCGTGGGTAACAATAGTGCATAAAAAATGAACTGACAGCACTTCTGATTTCAGAAGTAATCTATACAAATATCTAAACGGTGGTTCCACTCTGTATCATGAAAACACAGTATAAGCTCACATGTGAGAGGGTAAAAAAAAATGTGTTCTCAAAGCAAACATTTCCTTCATTCCCCTCAACAACAGGAAAACAGACAGCGTAGTGTTTGCCATTTCAACTTCAAATCATTTTTTTCTGGTCTGAAATGGTAGATATGAGTGTGTGAGATCTGTGACTCATCGACTGTAGACACAACAGCTCCTCTCGTGTGAACGCAGGAAATGGAAGAGTTTAAATGTAAGCGGACAAGACATCGGAGGCTTTTTAGTGTATGACAAAATCAATGCTCGCATCTGAAACGGGAATGCGTGAGTACAAATTTCAGTTCACATTGATGATAAGTCGCAGACCATGCAAGCAAATATGTAAAGATCAAGCCATCACATTGAATCATTATGCTTCACTGGATACGCACAAATACATACAAGAACACTTGCATTGGGCACGGACAGTGTTTCGTCAACCCATCAATCACGTACGCCTACATCTCCTCATCTGAAAACTGCTTCGGCTCAGATATGAATCAATGTACCAGTCAAGTGAATCCAGGTGAGATAGAAATCCACTTACAGACCTCTGATCACAATCAAACCGCACGGAGGCAGGTTTACCTTAGCTTCAAAAAACACTGGGCCATGGCACAATGGGGGACAAGTATGGAAGGGAAAGCAGCGGAGATTACATCTCAGACCCTGCAGGTTTCTCCGCGGGAGGTGCTAGCGGTGCTCAGGAAAGAACACATGGGGATGAATTCAGAGAACTAATGCAGAATGACAGAGGCAAGTATGTGGTCTAGGTTAGATGAGTGGTGCTGGTGATCTTCCATGTGTGGCTGGCTGACTGATACACGTGGTGCGTCAGGTTTGTTTGCGTGGGTGTAACAGAAAAATTGATTTTCAAAGACGGTAAGCGAAAGCGATTTGACTGTTCACTGGCAGACCTGTTTGGATGTCTTTAATAGATGCTGTTACATCAGTGATTTCACCCAAGTTATTAAGCCATCAAATGTGATTTTGTGCAATTAGGTACTTGGCAGTACAGCACACCAGGATAACTTTTTTTTCGATGTGATCTTTACATGAAGGGTTATTAATGTCTCCTCTCGCTCTGTTTGGATTTTCTTAACCTCACTCTAAAAGGCACAGTGCATCCATTTGAAAAAAAGTGTGCAATTACGTTGCTACAAGAAAAAAACAAACTAATTGGAAACAATATGTTGCAGCACAGCACAGAACGTGGTGGGTGTCTGAAAAATGCAATACATCATCTGTCATCCCAAGTATGGCACTGACTTCATAGCCTAGAACCAGGCTTGTCCAAGTTGCAGGTGGGGCCTGTTGTATGCTGGAGACTTCTCTAGGAGACCGTTGGCCATGGAAAATAATTGATATCATGCTGCAATAGCAGGCCAGAGTGGGATGGTAGAGACAGAGGCCAGACAAAGCATTGACACCTTAATAAGATCTCCTATTGTGGCTGAGTGACTCACTATTGGTGGACAGTTATTCTCTGCCACTTATTCTTTTCTTTTCCCTTGAGAAAGCCACAAAGATAGACACAAGATGATCTCCGGCATGTTACAAACTGACACCTTGAGACGACAGTTATATAATACAGCACTGCTGACCGGATGATCCGGCCGCTCTCCTTTTGAAAATATGTTTTTTTTTTTAAGTGAGTGAGAGATAGGTGAAATGAGGGAGGTGTGTCCTTGTGATTTGGCATTGTCACCACCTATAGTTCCCACCTTGATGTACAAAGACTTTCCATGATTGCACTTCGCCTCTAAACGCACATGCACATTTTGCTTTGTATGCACAACTTACAGAACATTTACACGCTCACATTTCTGGGAACCTGTGGGGGTTATCTCAGCGATTCCCCCGAGCTACCTGCTCGAAAATACTCATTCATTCATCTCGAATCGCTGTTGAATGCCATTATACAACTCCACTCTGAGGCCGCTGTCTGCCACCCATTTCTTTAGGCATAATTGTCAATGTAAGTCAGCACATTTAATATGAATGTCTATCCATTGCAGTCTGCAGGCAGGCTGTCTCTCTGCGTCAGCAAGGCTTTAAGTGCGTAATTATCATAAAGACACCAATTTTTCTCCTTTCTGGGAAATGGAGCAAGCTGTTAAACTTTTCGGTCTCCTGTGCCTGTCCATGTGACAGCCCCGGCGGTGTGCATGGGTCGGGGTATAACCTGTCAAAAATTGGTAACCTACCGTAAAAGGTGTGTGTAGTTATGTGGGTGAGCTGAGGGGGAAATGTATGTTTTCACACTGATAAGATAGTGAGAAGTTCAAGTTTCTGCAGTGCTCACAGAAAACGCTTCACATCTGTTACTCCAGGGACTGCTGGTCAGTTGGTCAATCCAACACTCTAAAGCAAAATATGAATGTACTGTAACAACTCAATTGATTGCCATTGAAATTGGCTCCACATTATTTATTCATGGGCCAAAACTATCAATATCCTAATGAGTATTTTCTGTGTAGCTGAACTCTTATGTGTCCTATTCCTCTCATTATTCCCACTTTAAGTTAAACAGGACACCACCAAAACCGATGACTGAATTCCCTTCATCTTTAGCCGTGCTTTGAAATCAGCGGAAGAAATGGCATGCTAAAATGCTCAAGTTAAAGCAGCAACACCTGTAGTCACTGGTGCCAACAGGCAGCAACTTAAACTCTTGTTGTTTTAATAAAGAAGTCAGGCAATCATTTTTTCCATCATTCTGTGAGCATCCATGATCTGAGTATACCCTGCACACTGCATGGGTCTGCGAACAGCAGGGCAGCAAGACGACTCAGTGGCTAGCACTGCTGCTTCACAGCAAGAGGTTCCTGGGCCCCCTCCTGGACTGACACGCGGCATATCTGTGTGGAGTTTGTTCTCCTCCTGCTTGTTGCTCTGGTTTCACTCACCATCAAAACATGTATATTAGGTTAATTATCCTGTCAGTGTCTTTGACCGAGTCACTGGCTTAGATCTGGACTTCTTCCTTGGCTGCCCACAGCCCCTCTGCGATGGGTTGCTATGTTGCACTGTCATAAATAAAGACTCTTCTTTAGTAAAGAGAGTTGGCTACATCTTGCTGAGAAGTCGCACTTGCGGCTTTTTTGTATTATTATTATTATTATTATTATTATTACTATTAACTCCCTGCAAAACTGTTCCACTTTCACTGTTCCATTGTGTCATTTTGTAGATGCATCTGTGTTAAAGAATAGCAGCTCAGCTCTCTTTCTACAAAAGTAATGCATTTCCTATAACTACAATGTGTGTTTTGCCAGTTAAATGCTTTTAATGTGAACAGAGTGGCAAGAAATGTTCCGTTTGCCAAATTCTATGTAATTTGTGTCTTCAATGTTAAAGGTACTGTAAGAGTACATATATTTTCATCCATCAAGCTATTTTTTGATCTGGTAGGTGAAGAGCCTCACCAAGTGCTAGTGTTGCTGTGGACAGTTTGTTTCTTCCACCGTCAAAGCAAATGGCAAATGGCAGCCTGCTCTGAAACACAGCACTGTGATATGGCTGTAACATTACCTGCCTTCCTCTGCAGGCGGGCTGGGCAATATATATGATATACAGTTTATTGCATGGCAGTCAAGACTATATAATGTTACAGATTTTTGATTTTGTGTTATGTGTTAATATTTTGTGAAAGTACCAATCGTCACCCCTACAATATTGTTGTAATATTGATAAAGATATTTTCTTAAAAATATTGTGATATTTGTGGTCAGGTCCAAGTGCTTTTGAAGAGATTTCAATATATCAAGTTATATTCTATGTACTGCGATATAGCTTATAAATATTGCAATATAATATTAAGGCCATATTGCCCAGTTACTCTGCAAACTACCACAAAAAGACTCGAATGAATGGGATGAATTGCTTTCATAGAGGCTCACTGGCTTAAGGTACATGATGAATTAAGATCGATACAACAAGCGATGAGTGGCTGATTGCAGCAGCAATCAAGAGGCAAAGACAGGCTCGATTTCAAGAGGAGTTGACATCAAATGACCATGAGATCGTGAAGCATTACTTTTCCTTTGGCCCCAAAAGAAAGCTTGATGAATAGATATGAATTAATCTTTCCTAACTGTACCAATTATTTACTATCAGCTGTAATGAAGGGGGTTGGCATGGGACAAGAATAATCCTTGATTCATTGCCTGCAGTTAATATGTGATAGATATTTTCCCAGTTCCTCCCTCACAACATAACTCAGTGTGAATATCCACAGCAGCAGAGACTGCCAAGGAGCCTATTTCGTTGCACTTGTTGCATGAAGTTTTCATGACGTAGTCTGTCACTTTCTATCAACCATGCCACAGAAGTCTCCATGGTCCTCTGCAGCTTTTCCTAATCTTCTTTTACTTTTGATTTTCATTGTCAGTGTCGTCAGTATCCAGAGCTGAAAGCTTATACAGTACTGACTAATACTGGAACTGGGTTCATATGCTGACGATAAGCCTCTTACGCTAATAAAGTATACCATGCCAAGTTGACTGATATTCACCACTTATTTATTTATCTAGAAAGGGGGGGAAACAAAAGGAAGGAATTAGGTGGGATTAAGGTCTTTTGAGTCATTTTATTTATTTCATGAGGAGGTGGACAGAGTGCTGAGGACATCAGGGATGGTTGGAAATCATCTACATTTGGGTTATTTGTTATGGATTAATCTGTTTTGGACGCGTTATGAAATATTAGCAGCGTATCATTTATTGCCTCTGTCAGTGTTCAAGTATTTATATAATTACACTGTTAATTAGTTTGCTTCAGTCATGCATTGAGGGTTTTAGATTTTTCATTGTGTATCACAAATGATAATAGTTTGGTATTTGAAGTAACCCATTCTTAAAGATGAATACCTCCATTTATTTGTTTTTGCTCATTGCTGTAGGTGATCATTGTTTTTTTTGTTGTTTTTTTTTAATCCAACAAGGCCAAGAGTCCTCAGCAATTCTATGAGCTCTTTACTTTTACTTTTCTAGACAAATGGTAAGGCCAGCCTGCTATCATGGTTGCAATGATAGCGTGCAAATGTTAAGTGGGTGTTATGTTTGCCATGTTTACCATCACATTTTAGCAGGTATTTAATACTTAATTTTTTATTTTTTATTTTTTTTATTTCCAGATACCTAGAGGAAGAGATATTTTGACCAGATTGTTGGATCTAGATTAAAAAGGTTAAGGTTTAATAATTAATTGATTGATTAATATTATTATTTAGACATTTCGCTCAAAATCACAAATGGAAACCTCATGGTGGCATAAGTGCAAAAGTCATGAATCCATGAATCAGTACAATATGTCCGCTGGAGGCCATATATGACTGTACAACTGACAAGGAGACATTACCAAAGGTAATGTCATGTCACTACTTTTGGCTCCGATGTGCCATTACTGGTCGGATGCAGCATCTCAGTCTCCTAAGAAGATGTATGCCCAAATTTGTACTGATCATGGCTCAGTGCTATCATGCCTCCAACACAGCTATGTTTGTTTTGTTTTCTACTATATAAATATATATTTTACCAGTGAATACTTATTTTCATTTACTTTTTAAACAGAAAAATATACAATTCTATGTGTGCAGATTTTGAAACCCACTTTTTGGTTGCCATTTCCACAAGGGGAGGTTGGACAGTTTGACAATCAATCAAAGTTGCCATGGTACCTGAATCAGACCAGCTGTGTAGGTGACGGTCATTTCCAATTCAATCATTTCCCTGTAAGGCTGGGACTCATTTATTGACTGGGTTGATGCCCTCTGAATCACTGAAGTTTGAGTTTCAGTGAAGTCTTGATTTTTACAAATGTTTAAGGGATTGAGTTGCCCTTGAAATGACAGATTCAGCTCATTGAGTGGTGAATACACTGAGAGAATATACTAAAAAGGGAGACACTATGTTTTGTCCTCAATTCACTCACCATAGTAAAAATAAAATGATTGCACACATGGATATGGGTTGTCTTATAACGTGTTGATTACTGCATAATCGCTGTATTGTAATACTATCCATAATGTGGGCAACATGTTGTGAATCGCCACATACAGAATCCCCCAAAGTGGGAATTATTACTTCATATACTTGGCAGGTAATGTCTGACTCAGAATTAATTTATGTGAAACACTGCAGGACCTTTTCCCTAAGGCTCCACACAAACCCAAAGGACATGACCTAATACTTGTATGGTCTAGCTCCAGATTTGTGTGCTCTTTGTACCAGGTGCTCTGCTTTGCAGTAATAGGGCTCAGAACATTTGTATTTTTTAGCCTACAAGAGAAATGAACCAGGTGTACATTAGTCTACATTAGTAGACTAATGTACAGGCCCAATCCCAATACATCATATGACCCTACCACTCAGCCTTAGCCCTCCGTTGTGCATGTTCACATCTAGCGGTAGGGTGAGCCAATACTTGTTTAGATAGAGGGGTAGGGTGACGAGTTATGGCTATATGGCCCTCCAAATGGAGATTGTTTGGAAGCACATTTTTCAAACCAATCATTCCAAGAACTCTGTCATTAAAATCTATTATGGTTCTTTGCTTTATAATAAGCATAAAACAATCAAAACCAGTGTGATGATGTGTCTGTAGCAAAATAACCAGCTTGCTAACATCAAATTGTTAACGCTGATTTGTGCATGACAGTCCCACATTCTGTGTCAGTATTTGAATGTTGCATCCCCCCCTTTGATGGTATATGATGCCTGGGATTTAACTCAAGTCCAGCTGTGACGATGCAACTAGTATAGCTCTTTTGATGTCAGGACAGACTGGCAAGGGAACACAGTTGTTAACTAATGTTAGCCAACAAAGCACCACTGATGTTAGCTGAAGGAGACGAAGAAGGGTTTCCTGTTTTTATTTGATGAGTTGATTTTTAGCATTGAGTTGAGAACAAATTGCATCACTACTCCATAAGATAAAATGCAAAAAGCACTATGATGGAGTTAGATCCACAGCAGCAGAAGACGCCATGTTGGAAATGACCGGTTGTAACAAATACCATCCACGTCAACCGATGATGTATGAGGATCTCTAGGGGTTGTCCCATTTCATAGAGAGAGAGATTTCAACCACCAACCCTTGTGACTGGGGTTCCCTCAAAAACAAGGGATATGGGTAAAACTCGGAAAAGGGGTAGGGCCTTACCAATCAAACGTTGATCCATGCCTTCACAGGAATTCACCATGTGCATTTGTCGGTTTCCATGTGTCACTGTCTCTCCTGTAACAGAGTACTTGCCTTATGACCATGTACATCCAGAGTCATCCACTTATTGTGTCGTAGGTCAGAAAGACAGTTAAAGTGAACACGTTGGACACAGCTGGGGCTTGATGCCTTACAGTGCACCACTGATTTATATCCAGCGATAGGGCACCCAACTCAGCATGCCAATGGCATTACCATCATTAATCAGGCGAGACACTGCCATGCCCACAGGAAATTAATTAACTCTTAAAAATCGGCATTAGCTCATTATTCATAGTGGCTAATTTATCGCAGGGTTGTGCATGTCTCTCTGCACCATATGAAACCCCGTTCAGATGAAGAGGGAAATTAATGTGTAAGGAGAGAAAGAAAGACGAGGACTGTTGAGACAGTAGCGGAAAGTGGGGGGAAAAAAAAGAAAAGAAAACAGGGCTTTCCAAGACAGTCGTGCCAATATTGTGTCTTCCACTGATTTTAATTACTGAAGGAATTTTAAGCTTTGAATAGCTGTCAGCGCTCCAGATGAACGGTTTTAGCAGCTTAGAACACACTCCTTAACGTCTGTCCGTGTCATGGATGAGTGCCGAACACAAGACCTCATGAAATGGCACCACTTATTTTTAAGAGAGAGAGGTGGCTCCACTTGCTGGCCCTTAGCCATGACTCTGTAGTCGCCGGTAAAAATGCTGTAGATGAGAGTTGATTGCCAGATCCCCATTTCAAATCATTGGGACAATTGTTTCCTGCTCAGATATTCTGTTTTTGGAAAGAACTGCTACTGTTTCAAGGACTGGAAAAGGGTTTTAGTGTAATGTTCTGGAGTGGCTAGCCACAGTCAGCCAGTCTTGGTCATATTGTGTGCCCAGCTAAATCCAGTGGAGCCCCCAGGAGCCAAGGCCTGAATGCTGCCAGTCGTTTTGCTTCTTTCCCCCCCATACCATTTACTTGCTTAACACTACCCTGTGAAGTCAATTAAATAATGAAAAAATATAGCAATGTTATTTTCATTTTTGCTTTGACTGGAAAGTGGTGATACATTTTCATATATTGTTCTATTTCAGTATGTTTTTTTACAAGTCAAAGGATAAATAAATATTTATATTTATGTATCCTGTCATCTAAAGGACCAACAGTGCATTCGTATTTCATCATGTTAAGTGCATCTCTGTCAGGATAAATTCGAACCTCAGTGGAGAATATTTTAGTGTGTTCATAAAACTGCTTTATCGACTATATTTACTGCATATGGACATTAAAAATTGCCATTCCAGGTGAGTATGCCCATATATGGGAGGAATTCTGAGAGGACGGGTTTGGTTCATAAGAGGGTGGGTTTTTGGGTTTTTTTTGTAGAGTATAATGATGAATGAATCATGTCCTTTTTATGGCTTTTTACAGTGGTACCACTAAAGAGTTCATGGCTGGTAGTTGCTCAGTTGACGAAAGAAAAGTAGCGATGGCTGGAGAGATGAAGACAGGGCAGCTGGAGCAAAATAATTTGTTTTCAGAAAAGGAAACCCACACTGAGCTACATACTGAGAACAAACATGCCCCGGGGGGGAGTAGGAGGGGATAAGAGGGATGAACACACTGGTCACAAAAAGCCTCCAGATCCAAGGTTAACATGGACGAGTAAATGTTTGACGCCACAAAATTTAGTGATTGAGAATGAATTGCGCACTTCCAAGCCTCACAGTGCCTTTAAATATTTCAAGTAGACATCTGAAAGGAAATGAATCAATCAACTGCGAGATTACGGATGGCTGCAGAGGCCAGCAGCCAGGGAAGACATAGTAGCCAGCAATGACCACACATCATGAAAGCTGTGGCAAAGATTGCTGAAACATGCCAATAAAAAGACTGCACAATAATGGGAGCACTGCAAATAACTCTGCCGTGTCGGGCAGGATGGTGATCTTCTCAGGTTCAGAAAACATTTTATCTCAGATGGCAGGATGCTCGCCACCAAGGGTACCAAAGAATCATATACTGTGATGATGACATTTGGTGAGGTCTCGTATGTTGCTACATTTTGATTGATCCGAAGGGCTTGGTTACCTGAAGAAATGGAGGATATCATGCAAAAAATGGGGGATGCATGGATCTAAAAGCCAAACAACATCAATTATCGATGATAATCTTTGGCAATACGTTACAACAGATGTAAACACAGCTAAAGATTTGTGGTTTAAATTATATAATTTGTTCAAACCATCCTCATTAATTTGTCATTTTTGAATAAATATAATTTTGCACATGCTTACTCTCTTTCCAGAGGGACATCTTTGAATAGCTCATATTTACAGCTCTGGGCTGCTCAGGCATGAACAGAAGATCTTCCCTCCATTTGGTGATTTTGTTCTGAAAAAAGAAAATGTTGCTTCAGCACAAAAAGGCCCAGCAGTGAACCAAAAATGCTGCCAAGCATACAATGCAGGCCCATCTTTTTAAAAAGTTTACCCACGATGGAGTGCTGATATTGGTATATTGTGCATATTAAATCCGTAACGATGTCTCCTTACCCTATGCTTTGTCAGAGGCTCGACATTGAAATCATTAAAATATGCAGTTTTGTGGTGACCATGCTGGTGCAGGCTACAGAGCCAGAAAGCAGTATCTCATGATCTGCCTCCTGGCTGAAACTGATTAAGATTTTCATGTATGTCAACACCAAGTGTGTGCCAGGCAGAAGATGGATCCTGCAAAGCAGCTGGCGAGGTGTCAAGCTCATCATGTCAAGCTAGCTCAATTCCTCTTAGGAAGAAAAGAGTCACAAACCGATTTCTCTTTACTGTTGCAAAGTTTTCAGTGCCAGTACTGTGACAACATTCATTATGGGGCAAGAGGATAGCCTGGGGGACACAGCAGCATTCCAAGGCTCATGCCAAAACCTGAATGGCTGGCTGAGACATGTCATCATTTACGGACTTTGCTGAAAGTTTAAGGTATGGCTCTGCCAGCATGGACCCAGATCTGCTCATCGCACTCACCTGGTCCACAAAGCACTCATCTCAGCAGTGAAGAATGGCATCACTGTAAGGGGTTGAGATTGCCAACGCACTTGTTAAGCATTGCCCACTTACCTTCTATGAGGACAAGAACGGACAAGTTGCAACTTCGAGACCTTGGAAAAGGAGGTTGTAGTCACATGAGGATGATGATGCCATATACAGTACAATACAAAACAGCCCAGTGAGGTTGATAAAAAAGGCAAGTAATTAAGATACAAAGGAAAATAAAGCACAGTGAAAGTAACAGAGCCAGTTGAGTCAAAACGTTACAGTGAAACGAGTGATGGTATGCGCAATTACTGAAGCAGGATTTAATTTCTAATCCAGGAGCTATTTCAGGGAGAGGTTAATGACCAAGGGGTTAAGTCTCGCAAGAGAATGGGAAAGGAGCCTAAAACAAGCGGAAGCTGGTTGTGGACGGAAACATCCCATGTGGTGATTCCCTGACAGGCATGACCCATTATGTATCAAATCCTTGACCAAGCTATTTTCTCCTCCTCCCCAAACACACAGAAGAGTCCCACTTGAGTTCCCACTATAAATCCTTGAACAGTCTGTTTTCAGGTGGGTACACTTAATACATCATGGTCTGTTGTTGCAAGGCTGTTATTGTCTGCCGTTACAAGGCCATTAGTGTTGGTGAAGGCCAATTTCTGCTGGCCCTGGACCAGGACCAAGGCAGGGTGATCAAGATGGTACATCAGATATCATAAGCCATAACCTATATCAACCACTAAGCTTTGGTCAATGATTCAATGAAATATGACTGAAACAGAGTTTTTAAGAATGCATGATTATGATTTTTTTTATTTGTTCAGACCAATGATCTACTCATGGAATAATAAAAAATAAAAAAGCCAACATTTTTGGTACTTTTTAAAGTTTTCCTTATTCATCACTGATGTTTTTGTTTAGCTAATGCCATGCTGACATTTACTTGGTGTTTCTTGACATATAGCCTTTCTCCGTGGGGCTCTACAACCAATATTTAATGTTGTATATATTATTATTCATTATAATCAGGACACACTTTTTTAGACTCCAACAGACTTCAAAACTGACTGACAACTGAGTTTTTGGTTGTTTTGTGGATATTTGATACCAGCCCAGTTGGCAGGCTAAATGTTGGCAGTGAGCATTACTGCAAATGTTGCAGAAAAAAACCGTAGTCAAAAATGTCTGGTTTTGTTGCAAGAAAAACTGCTGGAATATGTCCCAGTGTCTGATTAAAAGACATCTATAAAATGTGGTCCCTCATTAAAAATGTCAACTAAAAGCTGTCTTCTTTGCTTGTACCATCCTTGTCTTTGGAAAACAATGGCAGAGGTGAGCGGGACTTTTCACCATTCGCTAGCTGGACATGGTGCTGTGCTATTCAGTGACAAAGACAAGTTGGAAAATAAGGGCTGGACTGCAAACAAAGTGCTTCAGGCAGTTCAGGAGTAGGCTTTTTTTTTTCGTAGGCGAGTATAGCCATCCTTGACTTTGGGCTTGGAACTTAGATGTCTTTTTATGCACAAAAAGGTCATATTACACATTAAAAGGATGTAAAAAAAAAAAAAACCTCTTTAAAAAGGAAAAAAGAAAAAAAAACAGATTCTAAATAAAGTATTTAGGGCATGGGCCTTGTTTGTTGGTAGTCGTATATACATCTTTGCAGATGCATCTTGTATTTTTACTTCCCTTGGCCCAAGGTTGTCATGAATGCTCTAATGCAGTTTAAACCCACTGCATTGATGCATTCTACTCTCCTTATTTGACCAAGGTCTCAATTGAAGAGGCCAAAACAAAGGATTAGTAAATCTTAATGTGTGTACGATTACACCAGAGCCTCCCACTTTGGCACTGGCAGACAGACCCCGACGGTGGACAGGCCTTACATTGTAGTCAGAGAGATGTGAAATCAGAATAGGTCTCGTTAATGGGATTGTAGTGTTTTAGAAGAAGCCTATGCACTCAGCAGATAAGGGGACTGTTTATCCTGTTAATGTGTCACTTTAAATACATTAGGAGTGGGAGGGCTCCTGATTTCCTTTTTTTTTTTGGCACTCTGCCTCACTAATCCTGAAGAGCACAAGGGACAAAGCATTTATGGATCCTCACATAAATTACATTTTAACTGTTTTTTTTAGTGGGTAAATGATACAAAATTAAAATTTGACTTAACTGCACAATTAAATCTGCAAGGGTGCATTTAGTTCTTTTTTTTTTTTTCCTCAAATATTGATTCAAATGATTTAAAATCTAGCTGACCTTGAGCTACAATGGGCACAGTGGGCACACGGTACATGTCCTCACGTGCACATGCAAATACGCGAACACTGACACATGAACAATGACACCCACAGCAGAATGTGTTCGCTGCTAATGAGAGATAATCCAGGTCCCACTGTGCCGCAGTGGGACCAGTGGCGTGCCGCTATTTGTTTATTCTATTTACACGACAGGTTCCCAGAGGTCTGTTAGTCCATCTATAAAACAAATGCCATCCAGTAATTCATTGCTTCCTTTGCACTTGTCTCTGTTGTTGGAGAATATGCAAGTTGATAATTGTGGATTTGTTTCCCTCCCCCCCCCGTTTCTGCAGAAGC
>CAEMYA010000179.1:9619416-9635736 GCA_903131615.1 Diplodus sargus | reverse complement strand
TTGTGGGGGAGAGAAAAAAAAAAAAGGATGAAATATCCGCCTTCTTTAAAACACTCACTGTGACTGCCTAATACTGTTACTGCCACACCTTAGTTGTGTGCTCTGAAGTCATAAGTCACCTTCTCCTTCATGCTGGGAGGCTCACTGGCTGTGCCTCTGAAAATATGATTGGTTTTCTGTGGGAGGTGGTCGGTGCGCAGCCCAACAGCTGCCGCTGTGATTGAGCATGGTGGGAGCTAGCGTGGGTGTGGACATCGGCGATAAGGCCTGAGTGGCACTGGCAGGGCCTCTCGTTAGCAGCAAATCTTTCAGAGGACCCAACTAAGGACTCAAAGGACATAGTTGTCCGCACAGACTCACATCTATTCATCCCGCTCCGCTGATATTAACTACGATGGCCGCGCGCTTTGTCACATATTGTACGCTGAGCAGCAATCATACACATTTGGAATACACTGCATTAATCACTGTACAGGACAGTCTGTCAGTGACTAATTCAGAGACAGACTGAGATGACAGGTCCATGGAGTCGGTGCTGTTGTAGCAGGTGCATTTATTCATCGCAGAACATGGTATAAAAGTAAATCTTGAAGCAGACTAGTCTCATTCATGTACTGCTGTAATTTTGTGCCCAGAAAGGCCACTGTAGTCACTTTTAGAGTGGGTAGCACTTAGAGAAGTTAGGGGGAAAAAAACAACTCATCTAGCCAAACAAGTGTTGAATCATCAAAATTGGATCCTACAGGGCTGTTTGAGATAGGAAGTGTAACAACAGCAATCTAGAGTAATGTCTAAAGTCTTAAAAGATGTCGCTCTCAGTATTTCTCTCCTCCATTGTTTGCTTATTTTGTTAATGTTCAACAAAATTCACGGTATTTGATGTCAGATTATTAGAACTTGTAAAAACATGGACAGCTTGAAGTCATCGTTATGCTGCCACTCCCACTACCTTTGGTTATTCCTACTTGTTAAAACCAGAGATGAAACATATTTATTTATTGCCTTTTAGTGTGATCGTAACAAAATTACAGGTATGAAACCAGCTCTGGGCAACAGTCTGAGCTAAACAGCCAAACCTTGGTCTGGTGAAGATCAACAGATAATTTTAACCATTGCTTTGTTCGTTTCCACTGTGGTTTTAATTTAAATTTATTCATGGTTCACACTTACATTATAACCGGAAGTTCTGACCAGCAAGCATCAGAACCAGATGAAAAGCGTGCAACAATACAAAATGCACCGCAGTAGCAAATGGACAGAAGGGAAGATCAAATTATTTTGATTGACATTGATGCGACAGCTTTTAAGAGATCATGAACAGAACTCAAATTGAACTGACAACAATCAAACATCAGATGCAGATGTGTCCGTCGACACACCGTTCAGGGCTCATGTTGGTGGCAATGACGATAGGCCATAAGCCTGTCGTGTGTAGTTCTTTAGTGTGCTTGCATGCGGAACCAAAACTATCACAATGAGTTGTATGCATCATAACAGAAAAACAGGAACCTTGGTTTTGAGTTTTGGATGTGGAAAGTCCTCGAGTTTGCCAACAGCTGTTGAATTTAAATCATTTTGTAGAGAAAATCACAATTTCAAATCTCGCTTGACAACAGATACAATCATGTTATTGTGTGCCGGCTGAAAGTGGAAAACAAAAGCCAGACTTTTTATATGCTTGATGTCGAGGACTTTGTCATAGTTTCCTGCACCGGTTAGGTTATTTTGTAACAGCTTGGGAAAATATATAATAATCACAGAAAAATCATGTTGCTCTTTTCCTCTTGTTGATCAAAAATACCGAAAACTGCAGAAAGAAGTAGGGTTAAGCTTCACAAAGGACTGAAGTCAGACACTAAATTGTAACCACACAAACATTTTTGTGCAATGTAAAACGTTGGTCTAGGCATTTACTGCTGTGTCTGCTGGCATTGCAAATGCCCTAGAATCAGCTAATGCTAGTATTTCTAACCCAAATGAAGACAAGCCTTAAGTGCAGACAAACATTTACTTTTGCATAATATTTTCTTGAACCTCATGGGCTCAAGAATTCACTGAGCTCAGCTGATAATTCCATTTTGCTTGGAATGCACAGCAAGAAAATCCACTAATGTTGCCCAAATAATGTGTGTCTCAAGTGACAACATCAACCACCATATGTGGCAGTGGAGCGCGTCGTATCAGCAAACATGCACACACCGATAAGACTCACAGTTCCCGAAAATGAGGTCTTGAGGTATTTTTTTTAAATTGTGTTCATTTTAATTGATCTTAATGTCAGTGCCAGCCATTTCATTAGTGATGAGACATTAGGGTGCCATTTAGTTGCACAGGTCTTGAAATGGAAAAAGGAAAAGCCTGGATGCCTCAGCTCATCCTGCGTTTGCCTAAATATTCCATAGCTGTCGGGTCATAGATATCAGGTCATTATGAATGGCAATGGAACAATTAGCCTTTTGAAAATGGGAGGGTGTGACATCAGGACCATTTAGCATCTAATGAAGGATGCATTTTCTCCAACCTGTTTGTTTTGCCGCTGATAAACAGGTTCTGTCGACATCCGACAGTTGCGCGGAGTTCAAAAGTGAAAACATGTTAAATTTGCCATTGTCACAGCTGACAAGAGACGTTTTGAGGAAGCGTTTAAATGTCTAGAAGGTATGCTAATATTCTTGAACACTTCTGATGAGTGTCAGGCTGATAAATCCTCCTCCCCCTTTCTGCCTCTGCTCATTCCTCTCTTTCACATACTCACCTCTCCTTTTCCGTCCTTGCTTTCGGTTTGGGGCGGAGGCGCTCGAAAACCAATGAGTCCATCCCCATTCTGTCGTATGAATTATTGAATATTCATCTGCCCATTGTGTCGTCACGAGTCATCCATGCTATAGGGAGTCTGAGCATTGAGACGCGGCGTGCAGTCAGTCGAAGATGGAGGCATTATGCAACGTATGTAATGACAGGCGGCAAAGTGCCTTTAGGGTGCCAGCTTTCATCATAGTAAATGTTGATGACACGGGCTTGTTGCCGAGCTGACAAACTGTCACGGAGCTGTCAGGCGCGCACAATCACTGACTCTGCACTGCTATGATCACCTTTAAAACTGATGAATGTCAACCTTTTGGGATCGTGTCTTGCTGTGCGGGTGGGCAGAGTGTATATGCATGTATGTGCGTGCAGACAGTTTGTCAGCTCCTGGACACTGAATTCAAATGCAGGCATTTGTACGATTTGGGACCGATGTCTGTCAGGCTGAGGCAGCGCGACCTTGAGAGTAACCATCATCATCATCAACACACAGCCTGATGAGTTTAAGCAAATAGTTTTCATAGAATCATAAAATCCCCCTCTGAACAAAAACTAAGGATCTCCAAACACAGACTACCATCTCCCTAGCTGGAAATAAGAGCATTGGGGATTGAATTGTAGATGTATTCAGGTAATACGTTTTTGGAGATGGTCCATTGACACAGGATTAGATTTTGACTCTGTGAGCTCAGAATTTTTGGAGACATTCTATTCAAATGAGTTCCAGCTGTGATTCAGAAAATGTACCCGTATCCCAGTTAAAAAAAAAAATCAGTGAGCAAAGCGAGAGGATTTTTTTAATTTTTTTTTTCCAGTTGTTCGTGATCAGTGGAGCGGCTCTAGGATTTGTCTCTGGATGACATCATTACCAGTCTTTGCCCTCTTCCGGCATAAGGACCTACTAATCTCTACTAACCCACATGCTGAAATGTTGGGGCAGAAAATGTATCTTTTGTTCTTGGGTGGATTTTACTTTTAATGAGTGAATCAGGGGCGTACAATCAATTTGGTGTGTGGTAAAATCAAGTGATTTCACCTAATTTGGCCTTTATCTGCACAATTTCGACAACTTCTGCCCTCTGTGGCCAAAAACCCCACCCTCTTCTTCACGCACATGATAATTATGATAATAGCAATATCTGAGAAGTGCAGTTCATGTGGTTACTTTCCCCCAAATCGACTCAATGAACAGAAATAAGCCAATACAAGCCACAAACTTCCCTTCTGCAAGTTGAAAGGTTTCGGTGATAAGACTTTTTTTTCATATATGTAGATGTCAAATAATATGTATATATATATATATATAGGAAGATATGTCAAGATTTAGCAAAAACACTCAAAACAACTTTAATGCAAATAGAGCGGGAGTCCTAATTGCAAAATTCAAAACAAACAAACAAAAAAACTTAGTTTAAACCTCTAAAATAAAGTACCAACCAGTGTAGCACAGGCAGAAAATGCAGGTAAAACATGGACAGGAAGACAGGAGCAGGAGAACAGACAAGAAACACAGGAATGACCACAGATGAATTAATTAAGAGTGAGGTGAAAACACAGGCTTAATATACTGGGAGTGACTTATGGAATACAGCTGAGTCAGTAAAAAAGGGCGGGAAAGCAGGCCAAGACAGGAAGTGAGAAGTCAAACATGTTGTGAGGATAAACTTTCAACATAAGAGCAGGAAATCACAAAGAAGCTACAACTCAGGACCATGATAAAGTATATTGCAACCAATTACCGCAGTTCGAATGTTATTAAAAAAAACCAACTATTTTCTTAAAATATATCTAGGAATGCATCCAAAATACCTTTTAAGTAATAGATGATATCAGTACAATCAAAATTACAATATATGTTATACTTTTCACGATATGTCAATATATGCCTCTTGCATAAGTGGGAACAAGTTAAACAATAGCTGCAATTCATGTGCTTGGCCTGCTAGTGACAGAGGTCGCTAAAGAAGGAATCTGCTGATCTGTACAACCATCAACTGATTAATTTGGTGCTGAAGAGGGCCTCCTTCTGCGAACACAAACAATAGCAAGACGGCAATGGAAACAGATCTGCTCAGAAAGCTGAAACTTAATACAGTGATGGATATCTGCACAAAAGCAAGCAAGCAAGCAAACGCCTGATTTGGGGCAGAAGAGTGTCACTTTATTTGCACATTTGAATGTTTGTCATTGGTTCGGTGAACAGTGCAACAGTTTGCTTAGATCAGTGAACAATGCTTTGCTATTGAGGGTGGTCTGTGTTTAATTTCAGAGTGCAGCTGCTAAAATTACTGAGTGTAATTTGGGTTTGATGGAGGCGGCACGCTGCATTTGGAAAACAGCATTTTGTCATCATTTATCTGTAAAAGCCACCAACAGATCTGTGTTTACCCCTCTGATCTTCCCCTGCAGCTGATTGAATGTCATTGAAAATCTCCTGAATTGATGCACGCGGCTGTTTTTTTTTTTTCATGAGTAAAACTTTCTTTTCTGCAGTTCCATTCAGAATTTAGGGTGCAAGTAGTGAAGGGTGAGGGTTGTCTCCTCTTTGCGCTCCTGCTCTGTTGTTGTGGGCAACCTTGTCTCATCAAATACGCTGCTCTGAGAGGCTGTGCTAAGTGGAAATCACTCATGCTCAAGATGGAATTTAAAGAATGTGGAAAAATACATAGAGAACTGAAAATTGAACTCAGGACTGTGAGCCAGCCCTTGCAAATGATGAAGAAAAAAATAGAAATTGTAAAGGACAGCAGTGTTCTGAACAGAATCAGACTGTAATCGTGGTGGTGGCTGTCCAGCTGGGTTGCCATAGAAGATGTGCACTGGCAACTTCCTTTGACCGAGTCAACTAACTTCCGGTTTAGCGCCGAGCTCACTTCGATGGGGGATACAATGTAATAGGGCAGCTCTTCTAGACTCTCTAAATTTTAGTTGACCCAGTTGCTCAAATTCTGACAGTAAGACGAGTCATTTTTGCAGGGCTTGCGAGGCTTTTATTGTTGTTTTACAGACTCGTTTTTCACAATGTTGGGTCACATCATGATGCAATTACACGGCTTGGCCAGGCTTCAAGGCCTGGTGCTCTTTGTGGGGGCTTGATCTCGATGATGAGGCCGAACGTCTTGTTTGCAGAGGTCAAACCAACTGCTTCAAGTCCTCCTTCTTGTTTTTGTTTGTTTTACCGAAGGACTAACAACCACACCGCAATACACTGTATGTGTACTGCTGTGAGAAACGTGGAATTCAGATTTTATCTACCCGGGCAGGCCCCCAAGTGGAGCCTATGTATGGGAGACACTGGCCAGGCAGATTTAAGAACACTGACATAGAAAAAAAAAAAAAAAAACACGTACAAAGACATACAGTGAACGATTGTGACCTGCTCTTGTAATGTGAGTCCTCCTGATATTGAGCGTTTCATAGATTTCATATCTCATATCTTCAACAACTGTAGAGAAGGAAGGCTTAATCAAGGATTTGGGCCAACCTTTCAACATCTCTGTCCTGACTGTTCATGAAAAGTGACAGGGGTGTAAACCAAAATTTCCTTTTTGTTGTTAAAACTTTTCTCCCTTTCTTAACTCATTCCCTAACTAATAGAAAATGATAGAGGTACTCCCAAAACATTGATAATTGAAATCATCCGTTTTAAAAAAAATGTTTAAGTTTATATCACTGTACCTCTTTTCAGCTGCATCAATGTCGACGGAGCAACGCTGGATAACAGCACGGCTATTAGTGAACCTTTTCCGTTCCTCTTGTTGAGTCCTGTCTCAAAATGACCCGACCACAAAGCCAAACGAAATGGAAATAGAGAAGAGTGATGAAACTGGAATGCTGCGGCGCGCTCCTTTATGTTTGATGCTTTGCTACCACACTGAACGTCAAAAGTTTAAGTCAGTAACTCAGTAAAGAAAGCATTCACGACTCACCAAGGAAGCACAACTTGGAGAGATATTTGAAATGAGCACACATTCAGGAGTTCTTGAGAATGTAGTTTATTGTCCTATTGAACGTATACCTTCAAGTTCAGTTACGGTAGATCACGTGCTGGGTACTTTATATTTATGCTTTTCTGGTAGCAGACACCCAATGTCCATTCCTTCATTTAGTACATCAGTCTGCTTCAGTTATTTCCCTTTTTTTTTTAGAAATGAAAAGAAAACTGCGCAGGCTGATAAAGCGTGTTGCTTTCACCAAAACGCAAGACTGGATGCGGCTGGTTGAAAGCAACAAAAGGCGAGCTTCAATAACAACGCTGGAGTCCGAGCACAAAAAGTCCAAGAAGCCAGAATGCAAGAAACAAAACAAAAAAAAGGCGTGGGCCAAAAAAAACCCCAAAAACAACAACACAGCAGCAGGCAGGGTCAGATTGAAGAACTAAAGAACTGAAGAACTGAAGAAGTACAAAAATACAAAAAACTCAAAGAAAGCACTGGGAACAGAGAAAGGAACAAGGGGACTGAGGTGGGGAAAACATAAACAGACAAACTTACAAAGAGAACCAGGAAGATGGGGACTTAAATGCACAGGGAGGGACAACTGATTGAACACAGGTGACAAGGGAACATGGCGAGAAAACATGAGAGAGGCGGAAATCACATGGACCAGACACACAGAGGACAATCAGGGACAGGTGAAACTAATCAGGGCAATCACAGGGGAGGGAAAACAACGCGACATCACACATGAGGATAGAATAGGAGGAAAAAAAATATATAATAACCATGAAAGTTGTGACCAGCGAGGGATTGTCCTGTTTATACTTTGAATTTTGTCCGTTTCTCTGTAGCAGTGTAGGTGATTATTTTCCTGACATGCCCGTTTGCTTAAAGCTCTTCCCTCTGCTGTTAAGCAGATGAAATGTAACACTGAGAACTTGTTGGAAAATGGCTACTGCCGAGAGCTGTATCATCAATGACTGCTAGGTGGAACATGAATTTAAAATGTCTATTCTGCATTAAAAAAAAAAAAATGTTCAGCAGCAACGCCATATTTAAAGTTCAAAACAGTCCAAACTGTGCGCCCAGCAGCATTCTTCCTTATAGATTCACAAACATTGATGATTTGGCAAAGCCAGTCTCCCACTTTTTGGTTTATTTGAGCCATTTTTAATAATGTCAGTCACAATTATTAACATTAGTGGATGTTTGTTGCAGGACCCAGGAGTGGACAACCAGATTGGGACAGGCTTTAAAAGGAATTTATTGAACAACAGTACTGCAGTGTAGAGGTTGCAGTCGCTGGCTCAAGCTCAGGATCACAGGTGGAGAGGGTAGCGGCTCAGTGGGAAAACTTGAGGGGGGGGGGGGTTTAGTAGACGCAGGCTGTGGGTCTAGCTGGTGCAGTAGCGGGCATTTAACTCGGTAGGGTAGGAGAGGAGACATTGGTGGGAGGGAAGACACTGAAGGTACGAGGCGTAGTTGAGGCTGGTGACAGGGGTGAGTGGAGGCTGGGTGTCTTGTGGAGGCGAGGCTCAGAGGTAACCCACACTGGAGAGGTTGCAGAGAATCAAGGCCAAGTCAGGGGAGGAACAAAAACACAAGGGTTGTCGAACAGACACGAGCGATCTCCTCAGTCAAAGGCAGTGCGGCAACAAGAACAGAGCAGACCAGGGGTATTTAAGGTGGAGCTGCTGATTAGATGCGTTGCAGGTGTGTGAGACTGGAGCTCCAGCCCTCCAGGAAAACCAAACCCAGCCTCTGAAACACACAGGCAAAGTAAACCCACACAACAGCTCCAAATCGCAACATCTTTGTCGTAATGTCCGCTGAGCTTCACAGTGCTGATAGCGCGAAAGAAAAAGACACGTGCCTTCAAGTGAGCCGTTATACCCGGTAAGGATCCAAGCATCACTACGCGTCACCGTTCGTCTGTGATCAATACACTTAATGGAGACATTTTTTATTTTTTCTCCCTTGGTCTATGAACTGTTCACCGTGGCGTTCCTTTGGGTCGTCCTTGACACTGCATCTGCTGACACCCTTGCTGGGAGCATGCCGGCTTTGGTCACGCACATACAGTAGACACGTGCACTCACAGCCACACGCATATACACATTAATAATGTTCCTCCTAATGAATTACAAGCAGACCTTGAGGCCATAC
Source organism: Diplodus sargus (assembly GCA_903131615.1). Taxonomy (NCBI): domain Eukaryota; kingdom Metazoa; phylum Chordata; class Actinopteri; order Spariformes; family Sparidae; genus Diplodus; species Diplodus sargus. The sequence continues at coordinate 9,626,827 of CAEMYA010000179.1, read as the reverse complement.
ACCTATATCCCAGTAACGTCTGGCTAGGTGCCCAATGACAAGCCTCATAGCACAAAAGACAAGGACACACACACACACACACACACACACTCGCGCTCAATCCTTTTGTCTTTAAATAGCATGCTTACCGAGCTTCCTCATCTACATAACAATTGCACAAAGGTAGGCAACAGCCCTAGAAACTCTATTACTGTCCGTCCGTCCTGCATGTGATTTTCTTCTGTTACTGCGACAAACCGCCTCTCCGTTTCTCAAATGAGGATCACTTTTAATTTGGATCAACACTTCAGTGTCAGTGTCGTGCATAATCTGAGTTATTTAAAGCTGTCTGAAATGCACAGAAAGCACGTGAGCTAAGTTTTCAAGGTAGAATTTGACAGGGGCCTGATGAGCTGTGTTTAAAACAGTAACAGATGGCGGCAGGAGCCTCACCGTCGGCCCCGGCACACAAAGACTTTGGCGCTCGTCAAGGTGAAAGGTCGAGCACTGTGTCTTCATCCCGTGGATTAAACATAAAGAGTTGAATAGCCAGCAGTTATGGCATTTAAGAATTTCACACTCCACAAAATTTTATCATAAGCTGCGGTCAGCAAAAGTGTAGAACACTTGACTATGACTGTGCGCGAGGGAGGGTGCTTCAAGTTTACTCTCACAGGGTGTATTGTTAGGTTTAACTGAATGTGGACTCGCGTGTTAATGCTGAAATAATCGACGATTTGAAAATAATCAGAAAATGATTGATTAATCATATGATCAAAGAAGCATCATCCCCCTCTAAAACAGCAGCTGTCACAGAGTGGGGACAGTTTTTGTCTTCTAACAGAGAGACCTATAGAACCTGTATTTTATAGCAGTTGTAAATGTAATGTCTTTGACTTTGAGACTGTCGGACAGACAATTTAAAGACACCGCCATGGACGGGACTCGGTGCTGATGCTTTTTCATTATTTTGACATTTTACCGCCTAATTAATGAATTGATTAAAGCACTATCATAAGTAATGTTGATGGTACACTGACTTGCACTAAGGCGAATGGTGTCTGTCTCACTCTCTCCTGATCGCTTCTGCTTGCACTTTGTAACTTGGGTTGGCGGGTAGGATCTCCCCGGAGAGGTGTTTCACGCTTTATGGCACCATGTCACACACCACCAACTATGTCGCTGACTCTGGATCATATCTTACGGAGAAAATGTTTTCTGGTATTCCCTCTGATGTCGTCCGGCTGCTCCGCCTCAACTCTGTGTGACTGAGTTTTCCTGATTGGCGGATAGCTTTGCTCGCCGCTTAGCTGGGGTTGGCTGGTAATCTGATATAATAAAACATCTGCTAATACAGTTACAGAAACCTGGGACGTCTTCTTACGACGGTGGTGTTGTACTTTGAAAATGTTAGATGGCAAATCGCACAAATAACAATTTCTACATAATGTTGCTTTAAAAAAATAATCAGCCTAAGGAAAATAAATGTTCAGCGCCTCCCATATTGAAGTAATCTTGCCCATATTAAAGTAGTGTTGCCTACATGTTATGATATGAAGCCTATCTTGCTTGCCTAATGAGTTCTCTCTGGGTTGGTCAGCGTGCTCCCACTCTGCAACTGTGAGGCCACGGCTCTTTTGAGCATGGCTCACATAACCCTCCCCCGCTGTCCATGTCCTCTGACCCAGAGTCAGTGGGTTAATAACCAGCTGCACCGAAAGCCATTTGTCATTTGCTACCTGCCGCTGATAGGGGATGTCAGCAGATGTCTATGGCCTTGTCACCCAGCCACATGACAAATACAGTATCGAGCCTCGCAATCTGAGGCTCCCCGAGGCTTCTCCGTACTCCTCTACTGAGCAACCACTCCCACTTGATAGCATTAGATTCTTGTGCTGTGATCCACATCGAGATAAACTGGCGATCCCACTGCTCTTTTTTCCCATCTCCGTTCTCCCATCGCCCCATAAATTGCAATTGGGTTTTGTTTTGTGTTTTTTTCTTTTTTGCACATTTTCGCTCTCTCCTTTTTCTTTTAAATGTTCGCAGCTTTCCTTTGATGTTTGATACTTACTGCCAGCGCTGGCCCGGAGCTAGCGGTTTTATATTGGTAGAAAATGTAGGGCGATTTATGCAGATGATAGGGGGGGCGCCGAATTGCGAGCCAGCATTTCTACAACGGCTTTGGACACGTGAACTTAATCGAGTTTCATGAATCCACCGTCTGTCCAATGGTGGGACTTTTTGTGTCCGTGTTTTCTTGCCAGACAGAAGAGAGGAGCGTAGATGAATGGATCATTAGCAGAAAAATAAGTCTTTCCCCATCTGTGACTCACTTTGTCAGTAATTGAAGCGCTGTATTGATTGCGATGGCTGGAACATTTGTGATGCTTGTCACTTATTAATTTAGAATTTAGACAAATCTCTGACTAAGGGTGAAAAAAACTTGTCAACATAAGGATTTCATCAGAGCAGCCAAGCATTTGCAGTAGCTTGACCGTGATTCTTAACCTGGCGCACAAATGCATAACATTATGATGGCCTAAGATGTGTGTCCAGCTATTCAAGAGTTCAGGGCCTCTCGCTGCAGCACAGTGTTGTTTTTTTTTTGCGAGAGCACTGCACTCGAATACCAATGCATAACCCGACAGTCAGATGCAATCTCTGGTCTACACCTTCTGTTTTTATTTTTCTTCCTCTTAAAATCTTCACATAACAAGGTGTGGGAAAGTGTGCACTCCATACACAGTTTAAACGCAATTTTCTCAGGGATTACACGTTGATCTCACAAACGGTTTCTCTTTTTTTTTCCCCCTCTCTTTGTGCTCTGCAGAGATGTCGGGTACAGGAGAAGATATATCTCAGGTGCACTGGAAGCAGCAGTGGCTGGAAAATGGGACGCTGTATTTCCACGTGTCCATGACTGAGTCGGAGCTCTTGGCCCAGACGACGCAGCCCACAGCCCGGGAGCCTGCTCATGTCCTGCATGAACACATGCACCTGCTGCACATCTCAGTAATGGTAAGTTATGAACACCTGAACCTAAGAAACGTGGTTGTGGATGTACCTGGAAGCACCTGTGAATGCATGGCAAATGCGTATACGAACACGGTATTCGTGACGTTCTTTTTGCGGGCAAGTTTGACGGTCTTTTGCCGTTTGACACAAGCAAGAAGTGTCCCATATTGTAGAATCTCAGCTGGATGGTGTAGGACATTTCTAGATCGTCCCATTTGGTGGTTGTCAGATGGATTATTGTGTTGAGATTAGTTAAGGTCAAACCAGAAAGTGGGGCAGTAAATGCAATCCATGATTCTCGCTGACAGAGGGGATACTCACTCATGTCACTGCTGTTCTGTAAATGTAAAGTGGCATTTACTCCCCGCCTGCATTGTTTTTTTCTTGGGGTTGTAGATAGTTCAAGAGGAAAGAACCAAAGCTTTGTATTTGTACCCCTGGACCCCTGTCTCATGGCCGCAATCTATACCTCTTTTGAAGAGCAGCCTGCTTCGATAGCTTCCTCCGTTTTTGGTCCCACCGGCTTCCCGTTTCCCAAAGGTCGACACCTTCAAGGCGTCTCGCTATTGGTGAACAGCGTGAAATTGTGTGTCAACGTTCCCTCTATGCTGAACATGGTTGGAAAAAAAAAAGTCCATGTATTTACTTTCCTCTCGCAAACAAATCAACTAGTCAGAGTATTTCCACTGAAACGAATGGATTGCACCACAAAGTACTGACATTTAAAACGGGATTTTAGTGGCATTCCACCACTTATAGCAGGCAAACCTGATGACCAGTCTGTTAGAGTTTAATATTCTGATGCTCGTGTTAATCTTATTGTGTTGTTACATACTGTATGTTAGGACCCCTTGGTGTGATAATACACTTTAAATAAGCATGGACTCACTCATTAGGGATCATCTGATGCTGGTGGCAGTTCTTAATGATCAAGGAGGCTGGAAACAAATATTTGGAACCGATATACATAAGAATGTGTGTTGTGGGAGGGACATACAGTTAGAGAGAGAATGCCACATCAAAGCGAAAGGATTTTTAGATTGTTTTATGGGCACCAATACCGATGATCAGAAAAGGGCTCTATGCTGTCCAGATGATCCATACGTCCCTAGTCGTGTCCACCCATCTGATCAAAGGCTCTTTTACAGGAAGCCTTGGAGCTACTTGTACTGATGCAGTGGCTCAGAGAGTACAGACTTTTCAGACAATAAGTCTGGCTTTGGAGGTCATGATCTTCAAATGTCACACCAGTCTGGTGAAGGCAGCGCTCCAGCTAACATATTGATGTGCCTCTTGGTATATAACAGTAGTTCTTGCTGAAGGGGTGCTGTGAGGAGTGTCAGAATTTTTCAAAGCAAGCAATTACTAACTGTTAGCAGGTGGAGTAGAAAGCTGGTCAGGCAGTGATCAGTGGGGACGCTGGGTCTCGACCATCCTCTTTCTCGGCTTGCATTTAAAAAAAGAACATGTATTTGGTAACGTCATCTCACCTTTACAGTTGTCAAATGTCGCACCTCTTCTTGTTAACTTATTGTGAATACTCCTGGCTGTGTTCTTACAGCTCTCCTCTCCTCTCCTGGTCTGTTTCTCGTCACTTCACCCCTCAACTTTCTCCCTGAATTCCAACTTCTCAGTCGTCAAGTGTCAGGCTTCACACCTATTCTGTTGCCGAGACTGACTCTCCCTGCCTCACCTCTCCCTAGCACATCCCACCACCTTGTCTATTTCTGTCTCTCCCCTCGTCTCCATGAACCATCTCCTTGTTTCTATCCACCTCCGTGTTCTTGCGAGCCCCCTCGGCGCACCGGCTCACAGCCCCACCTTCTCCTCTCACATCCTCAAAACAGTTTTGGTGACACTTTATTTGAAGGGTTGTGCAAGACACTGTCATTGGTATGCAGTAGAAACATATAAAGGTGCATTAAAGATTACGAATGAAAGTCACCCTTGTTTCTAAGTTTTTCTTTTAGTTTTTTGGTTTATAAAAAAGTTTTCAAACGTGACAATGAAGTTGGAAATTTGAACTAGCATGCTAAACAGCTAGCCACAGTTCGTTCCCAGTCTGAAGCTTCCTAGCAGTGTTAACAACAGCTAACTGAGCTCATGAGCTCTTGGCAGCTAGCTAGAATTGTTTCTATGCTGCTATGCTGATATGAGTATCTAATAAACTAGTTGCCAATTCTTATATATCGCACCAGGGTTGGAATTTCCATATTAGGGGCAAGGCCATTGAGTAAAATTTGATGGTTTTACCTTTCAGATTGACACCATAACATCCTAATATATAATAAGACATGGATTATGTATTAAAACTTTTTTTTTAATACCAATATCAAGTTAATGTTGCATTTTTAAAGTACATCTTACAAAGGAATTACTCCTTGAAAGCAATTATTTATAACATCTTATATAAATACATCAATAGTTAATAGTACATTGAAAAACTTTTTAAATTACATCAGTGATTTATTTTCATCACAAACACTCGGTGAGTTAAAGTTTTTTGCCGGTGACAGACATATAAGTTGCCAAAGACAGTTACAGTTGCTATGTTACTTTTGTTTGGTCATGTAACCTTGCCTTGTGGGAAATTTGCAGTTATCAGACTGTCTGATCGACACGCCCCCCGCTCCGCACTGCCGGCTTATTCATTCACACCGGTTCGGTTCACCAATAATACGGCCCTGATGCTACCTCCAGAGGCGGATGAGCAAAATTCCACCCCTGGCCGCAGCTGAAACTTTCACAAAGAGGAGGATGCGGAGAATTAGCGCACGATCCTCGCATGCAAGCGGCAGTGTGAACGGGGCTAGTGTGAGTGAGAGACCGGAGCCCTCTAGCTGCGGACTTCTCCCCCTGAGGAGAGACTCTATCATAACCAGCACTAGCTCGCTAGCTATTGCTAGTTTATCAACATGACACAGACAAGTGTAGCACTAATGTCAGCGAGACGTTTTTAGATTATAAATTGGTAAATAGTCCTACCAAATAGTGCTTCTTAAACGTAGATGTTTAGTCCAACCTAACGCCACATAAGTCCGTCATATAGGCTATAATATCAAAACTGCTTAGCAGGAAAAATACTAGCTACATTCACAGCCTTAGGTAGTAAATGACAGCTCACTACCGACCTTTTTACCCTGAGGAGATGTTTGGTATCCTAAGTAGCTAGCTTGCCAGTTCAGCATGCCACAGACGTGTATCGTTAGCCAGTCAGTTTTAGATAACAAAATGGTAAATACCGATCAATTCAGTTCAGTCAAATCCGACCACAGAAGTCAGTTACGTATCATATCAAAACCGGCTTGGCTCACTTGCTTACCTGTGTTGTGCAACTGGGTGGCTGTAATTCAAGGCAAGCCCACTATGCTGCACTGGTTCTTTTTACATGGAACTTGGACAGGGCCAGGGGCACAAAGGCCACTGTGGCCGTATGATGATTTAATTTTTCACGGGGCATCAAGGCCAAAGTGTGGGGCAATGGCGTCCATGGCTGCCGTGAAATTCCCATCCTGTATTGCACCTTTTGTTTCTCTGAATAGTTTATTCACAAATTTACTCTCAATTTCATCCGACACACTGTCATAAAAGCAATTAGGCCTGCCAAGAAATTATTGTGACAAGCTGTGTCCCCGATGTCAAGGCGTCTAAACTGAGAATCGCGGCGGAAAGACGAGCAACTTTTCACTGAAAGCGACGAGACAAAAACAAAAGGCAACGCTCATTGTTCTAAACTTTCAGCTGAACCTAGGTTCATCTCTGTTTTCATGATTCATGGACACACCTTCAGATGAATGAATGCACCTGCACCGCTTCCATTTTCATTCTTTTACAACCTGTTTACTTCCATTCTCGACCTGATGACCCTCCTTTCACTGCTCTTGCAGGTTTTGTGAGAAACGCTACATTCAAATTAATAATCTTTTCTCTCAGTGTATTACCTGGTAAGAATTGTGTTAATTCCACTGGCAATGGCATTTTTTTGGATACGGCTTTTTTTTCACAGCGGACCTGCGACTTGATTGCTTTTTATTAATGTCAAAATGTCCTCAGTGAAAAAAAAAGGCCTATTCATTTTAATTAGCGAACAGTCTGTGCAAATTTCTTTCGGATTGAAAATATTTCCATAATTCACAACTTTGAAACAGTCACTCACACTCATGTCTGCCCCCTTCATCCTAGATCACTGTTGACTTCAACTGGTATAGAATGCATCACCAAGTTTACGAAGGAAAAAACTGAATGAAACTTGGTTTCTCAACACTGACGCACTATTACATGAATATCATTTTAATTTAGTGGTAAACACCTTTTTCCCCCCTTAGCATTTCCAAGTGGTATTGTTGGTGTTGCAAAGTGAAATGAATAGTTTCTGTTTTCTTTCGAGTTGCAACTACCAGCACTTCAGGACAAA
>CAEMYA010000179.1:9585308-9615566 GCA_903131615.1 Diplodus sargus | reverse complement strand
GTGGGGGGGGAATTATAGGTGAGATATAATTGCATTCCATTCTCATCAGTACTGGGAATGATATAATGCGGAGGGAACTTGAATATGGAGTTCAGATGGAAAACCGCAATCAGTCATATTGTGCGTGTGGTACTGTGGAGAATTCCTCAAACAAATGGCATGTTTGAGTTCACAGGGAGGACAGGTAGTATTTTACCAAAATGAGATGCAATAAAGGCTGGCATTTCAGAGCCTTTCATATGCCACGTTACTGAACATAATCATCCATTGCCTGGGAACTGAGTGTCAGTAGGACAACAGAAAATGGAAATTAGACATGTTTCACTGACTATCTGGACATTATGCTGAATACGCCAGTTAGCCAGCCGCCACAACAAAAATAAATGACTGAAAAATGAATAGAAAACATTTTGTTTTTAATCCAGTCTGGCTCATTTTTTTATAATTGAGCATATGCCCGGGGTTGATTTAATATTCCCAAACTCACACAATGTGAGAAGGTGGACTACTATTCTTATCTCTGTCCTGATAGATATGCATGAAGATACAGTGCACCCTACACGGTTGAAATGGCGTCCTTATAATTAAGCAGTCACCGGTGATATATGATCATCAGTGCGATGGGTCATCGTGGCATTTGAGGTGATTGTGGCTCCCGTGGAATCAGGGGCTACTGAAAATTAATTTTCACCATGTGCCGGCACGGGCAGGCACAGTGCTGCTGCGGGTGAGGACAATTTTTCAATTATTGCATTAAAGTCCAAGTGAGTTACTCTTTAATTGCTTCAAGCTTTAATTGTTTCAGTCACCTTTTCGGTTTGGATAATTTTACACATGCGTGTTATTGTGCCATGAATGCAAAATCAGTGCTAATTAAAATTACTGGTTGCCAGCAGCTTAAGAGACAGACATGAAGCTTCTAGAATTACAAATTATGAGATGGGTGATTTGCTGAAGGAGCTAATTGTTCTTCTGTGCCAATAATAAAGTTCCTCTGCGTCATCGCCGCTGAACTTGTATCCCCTAAATTAAAATTCCTACATCACATGAATGTTATAATATCAGGTCTCAGGTCTAATGTGCTTATTTGCCAGCTTTTTAAGCATTTATTCCACAAGAAAATGTAATTGGTCTGAGGAATATTGAGAGGAACATTCTTGTGTGTGTTGTCCTTCTTTTCAAAAACAGATCAGATCAAATGTAATCAATGTTGTGGTGCGTGTATCTGATTTAGAGAAAAATGGCAGTCCACCCCCCCAGAATAAATGTTGCAATGTGCATTTCTGATAAACAACCTGATTTAACGAATGGTTCGTTATCAGGCTTCAGCAGAGCTTCACGATGAGCTGATCGTTTGAATCAGGCATGCTGGGGCAGGGAAACATCTTTGGTCACGTTAACATGACGTAGTTCTTGCTAAAAACAGAAAATGTGTTCCTTAGCATTTTTTAAGAAATGCTGCATTCAGACGAGATCCTTTTGATGAAGATCCCTATGTACATGCCTCATCAAAACCGACTGAAATGCTGTTGGGTGCATGCCAGGCCAGTAGTTGGCAGTGTGTCTAGGCACAAACACCAAACACAGTCCGATTCCCACTCTGGGACGTGGTACTGGTCGTTTTAGCAGAGTTCTCAGCCTTCGCAACTGGCTCCAGTCTGTCTGCAGGGCCAATGATGTAGGCTTCACTGACAACGTCAATCTGTTTTGGGAGCACCCCCTTTCATCAAAAGAGGCGGTCTCCATCCAGATATCCTCGGCTCAAAAATGCTAGCCACTAACATTCAGCACGCTGTGCAATCCTCACCATCTGACAGACTGTTTACACTCCACACACACCCCGCCAATCACCCCTCTACTCTAGTCTCATCTCAGGTCTCCTTTAGCACTAGCTCCCCCTACTGTAAGGGAGGGCCCTTGGCACCAACACCATCGCCAGCTCCTCCCCATATTAAAAGGGAGAGAAACCCTGCTCTGAAAAAGAACCACAAGCTCAAGTTTTTCAAAACCGTCAACCACTCAGCATATCAATATCCGTAGCCTCACCCAAAAGGCTGAACAATTGCAGCATCTCCTCAGTAACTCTAACTCAGACTTCTTAGGTCTCTCAGAATCATGGTTACATGACAACTCTCCATCGGTCACATTGCTTGTACCAGGCTACACTATCTTCAGACGGGACATATCTGAGGGAAGAGGGGGTGGGGTCATGATTTATATCAAGGAACACATCATCTGTCATCAAATATGCTGGCCTTTTGTCCATGATTTAGAGCGTATTGGTCTGAACACAGAAGCAGACAGTGAAATGTTTACAACCAAGCTACATAGTTTAGTTAAGAAGTTCACAAGAAGGGTCAAAGGAAAAAACAAAACAAAACAATGCACTCCCCTGGCTCAATACCAACATATTTCAACTGATTAAAAAAAAGGGTCTCTGCACTGAAAAAAAATAATTGAAGTTCAAGTTAGACAGTGACAGGCATAGGTTCACCTCACTTCAAAATACAGTGATCCAAGAAATCAGAAAATCCAAAGCCAATTTTTTCATAACAATCATTAATGACGCAAAGGGTTACACAAAACTGATCTGGGAACAAATTAAGAATGTCATGGGAATTGGTCACAGGCTAAGGAAACAGTTAGAGCTGAACCTGAATGGTAAATTAATACAAGACTCAGTGCAAATTGCCATAGCCTTCAACCAATATTTCATCAACTCTGTGGCTCGCACAGAACTTCCCTCAAACAACTATACATATTCCTAAAGTAGATAAAAGCAAGACTTCCTTCCACATCAAACCCATCTCTGAACTCAAAACCCAAGCACTTACTAACTCTCTCAAAACTTCAACGGCAAATGACATCTATGGTATGGTTTGTATAATTCTTAAATCCCTTAAAGAGGACTTAGCCTACCCCATCACACTAACCATCAACCAGTCAGTACGACAGGGGATTTTCCCAACTATCTGGAAAACCACAATTGTTACTCTGATATTTAAGTCAGACGACCCACTGACCACTTGCAACTACCACCCAATCAGTCACCCACCTGAGATCTCCAAGGTTACAGAGAAATGTATGTCAGAGTATGTCATATGGTCTGTAGGCACAAAAAACACTCGTTTGGGGTTTTGAAAATATCATGTTTGGCTCACCTGGTTCTGTTGCTACAAGCATGATTGGAAATTGTCCCGATGTCTCTTTAATAAAAATATCCAGTGGTTTCATGCTTTAAATGTGAAAACATTGCCTCAGACAGTGGTCTTTCACTTGTCAGCCTCGCCCAGAGGACATGAAAGTCAGCTCATATACATGCGTGTATTGTACAATATGATATGTATGACAAGTGCAAATTCGAACACATCTGTGCAAAGCAGAATAGTTAACACCAGTTTTGTCAGGTTTTCACTTGCTTTTCCACCATAACTGTCTTTCAGTGTCTGCAGCCTCTGCACAAATAACAAAAGCTTTTGAAATTAAATTAGTGCGGTTCCCTGCAGACTTTCTTTCTTTTATTTTTACACAACATGGGCACAGCACAACCAGCTCTCAGCGCAACATTGACATATGGCCTTTTGAAAGGTGTTATTGCAAATGTGTTGGCAAACAGTCGTGCTTTTTCATATTCAGAAGACACAGAGCAACATTTTTTTATATTGTACATAGTATTTTATTGTGTCTATATTTGCCCCTGTATTGATATTATTTGTATTTGAATGTACCCACTGCTACAATAACCCAATTTACCTTAGAGGATTGACTATCTATCTATCTATCTATCTATCTATCTATCTATCTATCTATCTATCTATCTATCTATCTATCTATCATGCAGTCATTTGAAATAGTCTATTTCGGTCTCCACAGCTCCACAGGCTCGCTAATACTTTTTGGGGCTCGACAGGTAGCGTATCGTGATGTTTTAGGGCTTTTCAGCTAACGAAACAACTGTCTCTCTCAAGTATGGTGGAAACATAGCTGATGAAAGCAGTGAGACTGAGTCGTAACAGTGTGGTTGAGGACCGTGAAACCAAAATTGGTGAGCTGAAAAAAAAGAAAAAAGCTGAAAAGTTCAAATAGCTGAAGAGAACATCTGAGTCCTGTGACAACCATTTTTTCATGTAAAATGATTGATAGTATGGCATTACATCACCCAGAATAGATTATATGTGTCAGTCGTATACATCAACAGAGGAAAGGATGCTCTGCTCTGACACTATGATGGAAAACACATCTCCAACACTGAAGTGGGCACTGTGGAAAGACGAGTGTCGGCTGTATGCAAATGTCAGCGATCTTAGCTTATAACTCACTTGCATTCTAAAAGACAAATGTGCTTTTTTTCAGTAATTTGAATTTGAAAGTATTCATTATTGTTATTTTTCCATTGGAATCGTAATCAGCACTGTAAAGTGTTTGCATGTCAAGTGGAGAGCACTCTCGAAAAGAAAATTGTGTATTGTGTGCTTTTTTATTTAATTTTCTCTTTGAGTGCTGCATTAATTGAGAGCAGAGCATCTATAGTATTCTCTGAGCTTCCGCATCATCAGAATCTTGCTACTGGTGATCACCTAATTAGTGTAATGTTTATTGTGCTCCTTTGGGTTTTTCATTCATCGGGTTTTTTAATGTGTCTTTAACAGGCTAACTTTACCATTTTACTGTGAGAAGCTATTCATTTCTTCTGAATACGGTTTCTCCTGTATTATTTTGAGGATACTCAAGTCATGATAACATGATTTAAAAAAATACATTTGTGGTCCCTTTTGTAAGACTCTTTGACTACTGTGGAAAGTTTTAATGACTCCCTGGTGAGTGTAGCCTTCAGCTTTCTGCTCTTTGTCTGCACAAGCCAATCAGACATCAACCCACGGCTGTCAACTAATTAATCTGGATATTTGAATGATTTTTACCTAGTCAGACTTGGACATCAGATTGTTCTTTTATTCTGCTCAGAGCATTATGACATGTTGACAAAAATGTCAAGAGATAACAGAATAAAAAAAGCAAATTATTATTATTATTATTATTATTATTATTATTATTATTATTATTATTATAATAAACATGCTTGGCTTATTTATTTAAACAAATATTGTGTTAAAGAATCAATAGAAACAAATAATGTTAGTGCCATCAGAGACTACATGAGAATTGCAGTGTTTATTCTCTCCCAGTTTGATTATTTAAATACAAATAAATATAAAAATAAATAAAAAACGTAAAAAATATACAGTTTTAAGTATAATTTGTGGTATAACTTAGGCAATTTCAGTGCAAAACAAACACTCTGAAGTATAACTCTTGATTCCTGGTGAAGAAAAACCTGTGGTTTACCCACTGACCCAGACTTGAAGTGATGCCTGAAGTCTACAACACGTTGCCACTGCAGCACAGCAGCATGTCATATGACACTTATCATTTGATGCCCCCGGCATCCATCAGTCATGCTCGAGCATGTTTTCAAGTAAAACATGGATTGGTGGTCCTGAGTGTGTTATTTCACTAGATTTCTCACCCGAAAAGAATGATCTAACCACAGGTTGTGTTTTTTTAGAAACACACATAACACATACACGTGTGTGTGTGTGTGTGTATGTATATATATATATATATATATATATATATATATATATAACATGATACATATAACCTAAATGAAACCTTGACTGTGGGCTGTTTGGATTTTTTTTATCTCTTTTACTCCACAGCGAGCTTCCCCTTGTCAAGTGTGACAGCCAGAAGTCTGAAGAGATAGACATCCCATCAGTGGTCCCAAAAAAGATGTCAAGATACAGTTGCCGAAATGTGCCAAATCGAGGGAGCGTGTCTATTTCAGACACATGCAAAGTAAAAGTTTGGGAAGTTTTAGGGCAAACTGACCGTCAAACATAGGGTCAGGGCACAGCCAGAATACATTTGTTATTTCAAAACTTTTCCTCACTCAAACCCAGTTTTGTTCATTCAGTGTCAGCTTTCATGAGCGTTGGGCCCACCATGGTTTAACACACCTCATCAAGCTAAGGACAAGACGTGTGGCACAGTGTCTTGACCAACACCTCAGTCAAAGTCTTACACGTTGATTCCACTGGGCACCTCTCTGTTAACTGGCGTGTGCCACGCTGGTTTGTCCTGTCCTCCTGTTTTAAGTGTGTTTATTGATAATATTTAACACTTGCTTTGTGCCGCAGATCTTTAGCTTGTGATGAGTGTTTAATTTTGAAAATCGACCTGCTGCACTATGCTGATTCAGTATCTGTGCCAATTGATGTGGCTGCGCTCCACTTGCCTCAAAATCAGACTCATATTCTCTCCAGAGCAGAACGGAGAGCCGCTTCTTGGACGCTGATAAAACTTGCCGTGGCACCGCCAGTGGAAACACGAGTATTGTCTAGAAACCCCAGCGATCGGCTCCGGCGACTGTATCAAAATCTCATTTTAATCCATGCAGCTGCCCGCACCAGCTCTGTGCAGGCTTGCACTGAGCCCTGTCTCATGCTCTGTCTCATGGGCATAAATGCGACCTGACACATTAATTTATGCTTTCAAGTGCATTTTATTACCTAACACACACATGGAAATGAGAGGTTAGTGCCCAATTAAAGGCCCGGGATAAATATATTTATCTACATTTTGCAACCTAGGTGGAGCAGAGTGTGCTGCTGTTAGTTATCACAGACTCTCACTTCACTTTTGCCCAGCAGCTGGGAAGCAAGGCCTTGGAACTTCTTGGGGAGGAGCTGCAGTGTTTATTCATAGGCAAACTGTTTACTGCTTCACTGCCAGCCTTTTTCTCATGCTCTGATCACCAACATTGTTTTTCCCTGAATGCAGTCATTGTCTTGCTCTCTTTTACTTGCCACTTGACCACACACTCGCTACAAGCAACACTACTCTTGTAAAATCACGCAATGATGCATCAGTTTTGATGAGAGAAATATACCAAGAGTGTATAGTCATTGGGTTGGCTCTCACCAGTCGGTGAAAGATTTCAGCTCAAGTACTGGGCTTGGAAGATTGGCCGTATTGGCATTGGACCAATATGGCACCATAGACTGGCAGACGTGGAGCTGTCAGAATCGTCTTCGGCTATTTAGCAGCTGCAGTCTGCCGAGACAAGTGCACAGCGCTGTTCCAAAGTTCTCTCTCCATTGACGAGACATTTTAATCCGTGACAACCTTACAATACCCTGGGCCTTCAGCTTTTTCCTTCAAGCTCTTTGATTAACCCATCGAATGCTGCCAGGGGGAGCAGCCCTGAGCTCCCTCTGATGATGAATTTCTTGCCTTCAGTTCTGAGGGCTTATTTATTAGTTTAAGGGGGGGTTCCCCAGTGTTCTCTGCACCCCTTCTGACAATTGAGGTCTTCTCAAAGTCAACCTAGTCATTCTACACATAAGCATTCTCTGCTGCAAATACAGTCTTTTAGTGATCTGCAACTGCTGATGAGTAATAATTCCTCGAGTTAAATTTCCGTTGGGACCTTTTTTAGAATAGATGCGTCTCTCGTCAGTTTCACTAGCACTTGAGCTAGCAGATGCATTGTGTTCCAGTACACGCTATGAGCTATATGCATTGCAATACATGTACTGGAATGCTCCAACAATCAATTGGAGATAAGATAGAAGTATTTTAGCAGAAACGAACACATGATGCTGTCTGTAATAACTATTGATGATAGCTCCAAGAGGTTCCACAGCATGCTATGTGTTTTTATGTTCTTTTATGTCCGTCTATGCCACTGTTCTGGCGTCCTTGCATGTCGTTTGTTATATACAATCCATGATGAGCACAGATGTTCAATAATAACTCATCACATGCATGCTTAATAGAGAAAATATCCCTTCTAATAATACCCCTCCAGACATCAGAGTCACTAATGTGGCTATTTATGTTTTCTAGTGCTACTATAGATTTCTAAGGGTCCTTGTCAAACGGCTTACTGTTCTTCAGGAAGTCGATGTGCTTCATCCTGCCACTAGGTACTCGTTTAAAAGAAACAGTTGGTGTTCTCCACTCTCTTCTGCAACATGCAGTCTCATTGGAGTGACCCTCTTATCCACTGGGACTCGCTAAATGTGCCTAGTTGCAGGAGTGGGCCTTGGTGTTCCTATTCTGGGCATGGTTCTCATCGGTTTTTGATGGAAGTCATCGGGGTCTTTTTGAAAGACTCTTTGTCCTTTTAACCGGAACAGTTTTACCTCGCATGTCCCCGTTAAGGTGAGCACTGGGGTAAGGCAAGAGCTTACCTTGCAACTAGAACGGAGACTCAAATGTCAAGAGAGATGGTTTTTACTTCACATATGTGATTTATTTGTCATTCTGGGTTTCTTATTCTAGACCCCCACCCCCCACCCCCTTCCTCGGGAAAACAGAAAACTGTCCCGCTCAATTGCTGTTATTTTAAACACATCATTTTAAATGTTATAATCATATGCTTTGGAACAACTTGTGCTAATTTGTTTATTAGTATCCGGTCTCCCCCTCATATGCCTCACAGTGGTTTGGTCCACTACACCAACCTGAACCTCAGCACACATTAGCAGTCAGTGCGAGCAGTCTGTGGAGCAGTCTCTGGGTGTGTGTTAGTGATGGTGGCTGACCTCTAGTAAGTAGCTACTTCTCAAAAGTTAAGCTGAAATAAGAGATGTGTCAACATTTTTATTGGCTTCTACCACTCAATAGAGCAAAACACAATCACCATTACAACTAGACAGCATTTTGTTCGGTCCATTACCTCATAGTTGAATCTTGTGGGTCGTCAAGGCCCAAACCCTAAAGTTATTTACCTCTCAATTATCAGTTTAGCAGTAGTCATCAGCATTTCTGCTACATACATTTAATACAACAGTACTTTTGGCAGCACTTGTGCTCTACCCTTCAGGAACTGCTCTTGATTACCCAATACATGGGGATCAATCCAATACGGCCTACTACAGCAGGGCACGGTACTCTCTGCAGAGGGATGTAAATAGTATATTCTACATTTTATCGGCACAAAGGAGACAACAGAGCAAATAGCAAGCAACATAAATGTATTCGCATTACATTAAAAACAGAGCATGCCAGGCTGCCTGCGAGGGATCGAATTCTCATCAACAACAGTTAAAAGGTACCCATCAATAAGGACTACAGATGAGCACAATCATTTCTTGATACCTTAAAGATGTCAAATGTGATGGTCTCGTTTAAACAAACCAGCCTTTAACAACACACACACACATACATGGGCGTCATACCCCACTTAACAAAAATAGGATAGGCTGACCATTAGAGATCCGGTCCTCATCATCACTACTCAGATAGTACAGTGTAGTATTAACAGTGAATAACACAGTTATTTGAGAGTAGTCATTATTTCCCCGTAGCTCACACCCTGATGTTGACTGCTTTTGTATCAGATAAATGCGTTAGTCTGCACCTTCCCCCCTTGTCCATCAAGTCGATAATCGACCTGCCTCGCCGCCTTGCTAATTGTTCTTAACCAGAGCCATTAGTGTTATGACATACTGTTGGAGATGACACTCTTGATTTAATTAGAAAACAAGGAACACGGTGTTCCATAATTGTCTCCTTATAACTTCCATGTCTGCTGCACAGCTCAGTCATCATGTTCTTGAGTAACCAGCATTCATCGTCTGTATTTATCGCCGTCTTGCAAATTATGTCAAATCTCTTGCAAATGTCCAGGAAAAAATGTTGGTTCCTCAGAAAATTCTAATTGTTGTAACCTTTAAGAATTACAAAGAAGATGACCCTGTTAATCAGTGATCTGGTACTAAAGCTTTGAGTTGTTTTTATTTCGAACATTTTTTATATATGAGTGATGTTCCTTATGGAACTACACTACAATCTGTCTATGCAGGTATCTTCCCATCACACCCAGCATGGATATGAGGCCAGTAGTACACTTGGGGCAAGTGTAAAAAGTCTAATTTCCTTTCATTAGTTCATAAGGAGGGCATGAGCCTTGTTACAGACCATTATTCACTGTAATCTTCTACAGCAAGTGACACCATATGCGATAGCCTACAGTAGGTCAAGGTTTTCTCGATGTGTTTTCTTCAGGCCTGGCTCTGGCTGTTATTTGTATCCATAGGGGAGAGAATGGTACAAGCAGCTCTTCACGGAAGCTTCCTGGCATGGTTCCCACATGTTCTTATTCATGGCTGCTTTGCTCCCAGATTTTAGCAGGGCACTAAACACATGGTCAGGTGCTGAGGTGCTGCTTTGAGGACTGTGCCACTGTCATCATGGCTTGGCTCCAGGCTTTGGTTGTGACATGAATGTGGCAGAGAAGGGGCTGTTTTATTTTGTTGTTGGCTTTTTGGTAAATTATTTTATACCATATGAAGTCAATTTGGACATACCGCCATAGAATCATCTGCCTATATATACAGTATCTTTATACATGTTCACTTACTCAGGTTTTAGTTTTTAGATTTTAGGAGTTGCTAAGGTGCCATTTGCATATTGTTTAGTAATGACCCAGTGCAAAATGATTCACAGCCATCTAACATTTCAGATGCACAACATGTCATGGAACTGGTTTGTTTCTCAATATGCACAGACACTCAGTCAAGTTTATCAGGGTGCTTATTCTCCACAAGGAGAGCTGTTCATCAGACACGGTCGCAACAGTTCTACACACGCCAACCTGTGCCACCTATATAAATAAAGGAAATTATCTTGGCAGAACCTGAGGTCAGAAACTGAAACTGGGGTTCTGCTGTGTCTGCATTATAGTACTCAGTTACTTTTCTGTTGTAACGAGCAATGTTTTTTCAGTTTACAATCATCATCATAACCCAATGTGTCAAGAAATTAAGTAAAAAACTATTATAGCGAGCATTTCAATTATATGTTATATAAAAACATTTCTCGAATCTTATGTTGATTAGTTATATAAATAGTACAATGAATAAAAGACTGACAAATTGATATGCTGTTTTTGAACTTGCTAAGTCTGTTGCTGGACCCCTTCCCTCTGAACTCTAGAGGGCCAGCCAGGTGAAAAACACTGACACTGTCATATATAACAATACAGTCAGAGAAATTCCTATCAGGAGAAGAATCATACAGCTGTTCGATACTCGATATTGGGATAGGTATCCGTCATGGTAGCAAATATTTCAGTGATGTGTCATATCAGCCCAAGCCTCCTGCATAGGGGCTACAAGTTTTGGTATCACAAGTAAACCAATGCATTTGTTTTCTCAGTAAGTAACACAATAACATAATAGGTTACTTGTTAATGGCAGTAAGCTTGTAATGTAACAAGTTACTTTCAGTAGTAACACTATCCTACAATGGGCTCAGCCTGGTTCTAGTGGCAAAACGTGGCTGACATTGTATCCTTGTTTGTTAACAGTGCACATTCAGCTGTCCTCAACTGCAATCCACTGACAGACTATGTACTCTACTGTGCTTTTCTTGTTGTGTTGCTAAGCTTAATACCTTGTGTGATGATGCACATTAATGTGCCAGTGCCAAAATTTGTGCAGTTCAACTTATTACTATATGTGGGTGTGTGCGCTTGGGTGGAGGCGTCCAGCATAATTATTTTGGTCCTCTCACCTCTTTCCGACTTTAAACAGTCATGTTGTTCCATCCAGTCCATCCATTTTGTGAACTGCTCATTGTGTGAATGGTCACAGGGGGCAGGAGCTTCACACATCAACCGCTGGAGAGTAAGCCATTTTTTTTACTGAGCTGACATCCAAAGACAGACAAACACAAATTGTACACATTCACATCCACATTCATGCCTATGGGCAATCCAAGTTCCCAATTATCGTTTGCATGCAGGCACTGGAAACAGAAAGTCTAGACGGATTGGCCCTAAGTGCTCAGTTGATTTGGACCTTTGACTTTCTCGAGTTGAATTGTATTTAGATTGAATTCGCTGGTTAAAAACGTATAAAACTGCTTCAGTACAACAGCTCACAGCCACCTTAAACATTCATACTGTGCTACTGTGTGTGGGGGGAGTTTTTGAGTTGCATATGTGAGGAGGTAATTTGCCCTATATGCATGAACTGCATTAAGTAAAGTTAATGTACTATATATATATATATATATATAGTACTTGTATTGTGATATGATAGTTCTCTTAACAAATCAATTTCAAATATCTATTCAGAGAACATCCCCTGACACAAACGTGTGCAGACACACTGATTTTTCACCTTATACGCAATCTGGCCGTCCCTCCTCCACACTCACAGCACGTGCATGCTTGAAAACACAGAGCATTGTAATAGAGCACTTGTTTGGCCGGCCAAGTGTCATGACCAAAGCAAATTAGCTCTCCTCAGACCTCTGGTCGCTCTGCAAGTCAAAGAGGGAGGATACTATTAATAGAGACAGAACTCAGGTAGAAGTAGTTGCATCTCCCGAGCTTTGTTTTTTTTTTTTCCTTCTTCTTTTTTTTTCCCTTTCCCTTTTTCTTCTGCCCATTCACTCCCCTCCTCTCTGTTGCCTGGGTAACAGTTACCGATGGAGACCAGGGTTTCGGGGAACAAAAGAAAAAGTCTGGTGCTGAAGGGAGAGGATTATTGAATAACTGTGTTCATGCATGTGCTTTTGACTGCTTGCGTATGTGTGTGTGTGTGTGTGTGTGTGTGTGTGTGTGTGTGTGTGTGTCTGTGTGTGTGTGTAGATGCTAGATTGATATATCTATCATATGGTCGTTCCAGAGAGCTAATGGGCACACAGGCAATGATTGGTGGTGTTAAGTGTGTGGAGGGGATGTAGACCGTTTATAAAATATTATATCCATGTCGGTGCAGAATTATGCCTACACATTTTATGTGAAATAGCTTACACTTTTATATTTGTTGAAATCTCTCTCTGCGTGGGCGGGTGGATCTTCATGCATTTTTACTGGGAAGATGAAACAATTCATGGACAGTGATTTGATCACCATTAGGTGTAACAATCACTAATGCGGTTGCTTGAGAAACATCCATTTGGAGAGGACAGGAACTTTCTTAATACTGAGCAAAAGTTATGCAACAGAATGTGAAAAAATAAATGCCAAGGATGTCAGTGTATTGTGATGCAGAGTTATTGACTGATGTTAGCATGCTAATTGACTAGCCCCTGGCCCAGTTAGCTTGTTCCCAGCTCACTGAGCTAACAGCAGCTACGGCAGTTAGTGGTTGTTCTAGTGATATGCTGCCCCCTTAATTTGGAGAATTTATTCCAGGGGTAGATAATTATTTATTTTTTTGTTACAAATTTCCATTACTGATATACTGATACTGATCTGAAACTGAGACATACATTGTTTCCATATTGTGACACTCTGGCAATGTAATAATTATCTCTCTTTTTGTTTGATATTAAACTGGTATGTTCACAGCTCAGCTCTTGGAAAAGTTCTGGAGAGGGAGCCAGGGGAATAGCTCGGGTTCGAAACAAGGGGACACTCAAGGCGGCAATCGAGTGTGTTCCGTTGAGATGCTTCTTATAAAAGAGATGTTTACTGTTGGGAATTAGGCCATCCTCACTGCATATCTCATTAACCTCTACGAACTTGAAAGATAACACCAAGCTCTGCCATACTAACCACCTTAAGCTTCCAGACAAGTGGCCTTTTTTTTTTTTTCCCTATCCCCTCATCTGCCACTATATCTCACTATTGATTCATTGCCATACTCGCTGTTCTTTTTAATGGGCCCTTAAAGCACAGTGATTAAAGTCTTGGGGAAATTTCCCATTAATGTATATTTGAACTGCTTGTTTTCCCTCCCCTCAGTGCTAATGATAGCAGATGTTTTTTTGCTAGCAGCCATTAATGACTCAAGCACCAATTGGGAACATCTGTGCTATTTGAATTGGGCTTGAAAGTGTTATTCAGACCTGTGGTATCTATTAGCATTTTCAAAAGCGAGCTGAATCCATTAGATGTTGTCTTTGCAGGACGGTGTATTTTATTTTCCCTTCCTCCCAAGTCTGATTGAAAGACAAACCAAAAAAAGAGATGCTCACTAAATGCTCCTATTTTAAACCCATGCCGTGCTGAAAGCAGGTGTCAACAGAAACACTCTATACTGTATATAACGTGAAATATGTGGTGTGGAGCTGTGAAGAGCTGCTGTGATTTGAGCGACCAGAGAAGGAGGGGTTGGAGGTGGGGAGAGCACGAGAGGGACTGAAAGTGAGTTTTTGATTGCATCTGACACGAATGGACAAAGACTACCTTTGCCTTCAGCTGCTGGCGCTCACTGACAGGTCTACTCTCACAAGCTGTTGTGGTAACACTTGGCCGACAGCTGCAGATACAAATAAAGGCCTCACTTCCAGCTCGACGACAGGGAATATAACAAGAGCTGAAGCCCCAGCTGCCTCTGATGGAGGTACGCGGGCATGAGCGCACGGTAACACATAAGAACACCTATAATCACACATAGCTCTATTGCGCCCGCCAGCTTTCAAGGCGAGGATATTTCATTCTCGAGCAGAGAGAGCAAAGTCATTCATTTCACATTTTTTAGTCTTGCGTTTATTCATTCCGTTAAATACCACACAATCTGAGTAATCCTCGTAAGCCTTGAAAAACATCATTTTTTTTTTCAAATATGGCCCTCCGAGCAAAATGGTAAAACCAAATGACTTTGTATGCGTGGCCACTGTTATTTTACCACACGCCGCTCCTTACAAGTATGCACCATTGTCCACAGCCTGATGCCTGTATCTTTACAAAGGCAAAAATCCATTCCCTGCCCCTTTCACTCCTCAGCCCTTCCTTTTTTCTCAATCAAAGTCACCCCAAGGGCCTCATTGTGCCGGTCCTCTCATTGCCTTGTTATCAACAGCTGTAGCAAGCCTGTATTGGCCCCTTGTGACACCACGGCAAATATTGGCATTACGTTTCTAATCACATTTCTTCCTCTGAAATGTCACCGAGGCGGGCATGTGTGCTTACAGTTGGCACTGCCTCAGTGTGAAGATATCATTTATCTCCTCTAAAAGCAAATGAAAGAGCCATAATGTACTGTGGGTGGGTGGGGTGGCGGTAGACTGTGAGGGCATTGCAGTCTCTTCTTTTCCAGCAGTACTAATTTGCCACAGTAATGAGCAAGCAGCGGTGCATGGTCATCAGGCAATTATATTTGGTTACCATGCAAACAGTGAGCATCATGGGATGTCATTATACTGAGAAATATACCCAGGCTCTATTACAATGCTGAGGAATAAAACAAACGCTGGCCATTATCTGAATGCAGGCTTCTTTTTGTGGGTGATTTTGAAATGCAAACTGTCTTTTCCTCAAGGGATGACCTTATGGGTAGCAAACTGATATATTCTGTCAGTTATTTATTTTTTTTCAGCTGCCTATTTTAAATTGAGTTTTTTTTTCTCTTCCTTTGCTTACTATTCACAAAAGGTAATTACATCACATGAAACTCATGGAGGGGATCCGTATGGACTGCTCTCTAATTGTTTTGCTTGTAATGTTCAAAAAAATACAAGTCACAGACCATAATTTATGCAGTAAATGAAAAAAAACAACAAAAAAAACGTGAAAGCCTAATTTACCTGGAGCTGTATGCATCCTGGAAAACAATCAGACTCAAACTGGGTGAACTGAAAACAAAGATAACTGATTTTATTCATAGGGAAGGCCAAAGAAAATTTATGTATGATTATACTTTGAAATGCCCATTGGGTGGTATAATGGAAAATGTTTAACAGAATGCCCCCCTAGATTTATGTAAATACTGATGTTATCAGTTGTGCTCGCCCATCACTGCATGAGGCACACTGCAGAGGTTCCACTTCCTTTATTATGGAAAAGAACACGTTTGATTGTTGTTATTTTGTCAGAACACACTGTAGCTGTTATTTTACGAAGTCTGTTTTGGTGAGGAATGTGTTCTGTGTCATATCTACTGCCCATCCCTCAGTCTCCACACATGGAGATTAGGAGAAACTATATCAGAATGCCCTCTGTTGCCTTAAGCTCAGCATTCAACACAATTTCTCCCATGAAGCTGAGTGGAACATGTCACACTCCGAGTACCACACACCGCAATTGGAAATTTGACTTCCTCACACAGCAGACCCCGACAGTTTGGCGGTCGCACCTCCTCTACATTACTACTCAACACAGGAGCCCCCCAGGGCTGTGTACTCGGGCCCCCTCCTGTTCACATGTTGCAACGTCTCCTCTGGCCATGACTGCACTCCAGGCATCAAGAAAACTCTATTGTGAGGAATGTAGATGACACCATCGTCTGGTGCATTATAAACAAAGATGAGAGTTCATATCAGAAAGGAAATCTTCTGCAGAGCGATGCACAGAGAACAATGTACTGCTCAATGTCAGCAAAATCAAGGAGCTGATTGTTGATGCGCACACACACACACACACACACACACACACACCCCTGTGTACATCAGTGGAACTGAGGTGGAGCGGGTGAACAGTTTTAGATTCCAGGGACTCAACATCACAGAGAACTTTTCTTAAACTAAGTCTTCAATCGTTTTTTTTGTCTCTTTAATGTAGCATAAAATGACTCTTTGCAACCCTTGTGTTGTAACATCACGAATATAATGAACTTTGAGCTGGCAAGACAAGACACAATTACAGCATTGGGTGTTTGTAAAATGTTTTTACATACAGACAAAGGCAGGCAACATGCAAACAAGTGTTGAAATTGTAGAGTTTTCCTTTTTACAATTAAGGCGATTGCACTGCGGGTATGCACTTTACTACAATGTACAAATTCATTCATGCTGCTCTCTTTGTTGTTTGGCATGGCTAAATGGAGGAAGGAATATATTTTTTTGTAAAGACAAACTTTACTCACTGTACATTTCCTTTTTAAAAAATGACTTTGCTCTGCAGGCGTTGCATATGTATAAAGAACTCCCCTTTCATAGCTGAGAGGTCATTTATCTCTGTAATCTATGGTGTGGTTGCAGACTTCATCTTTCTGTACAGGCCCCGAGCTGGAGACCTTGACTTATTGTTAGGCTGGCTAAGAGAAGAAAGTGGTGGGTGTAGGGCATGGGCTAAAGCCAGAAAAGTCAGGAAGAGAGGTATTGGGTGGGCGTGAGCACCACACAAGCAAATCAGTCTTAATTCTCTGTTATAATTCAAAAGGCCAGGGCTCAAGACAGCATTATCTTCGCTCAAATCTGTTCCCCACGTGGGATAGTGCATCATAGCATGTAAAAGGGAAGGATAGAGAGGTGGAGTAATGAGGTGTAGGACTCAGGGATTGAAAAGGGGGATGGAGAGTGGATGATTGAAACATGTATTAGTTCCCATGGCAAGAGGGACGAAATGGAAAGGTCGACCTGGCGCTTTCCAGTTAAGCTGTGGGAGATTTTCTTTCAGTTTTCAATCACAGTGTAATCAGATTTCATGATTAGGTACGGGCTTTTGGTCAGTGTAATTTCTCTAGTGATTTGCATAGCCAGGGCTGTGGATTTTAAAAATTATTTTCAGTTAGCCTACTTCAGAATACATTACTTCACTTGCATCAAATACGTTACCTTGTCACTTTAGATATATACCATATATTTTGCATGGGGCCCTTTTGAAAATGGGTCCTTGTTTAGGTTACATTTTTCCACAACTGAACAAAACCTGTTCTAACAAGAGGAAACAGTGTTGCCGCCTACGCAATAATTGGAGAGGAAAGCAACAAATGAGTCTGATTTAGTGTGTTTGAGGCTGTTGTTGCTGTTGTACATCCGACCTGCCACTAAGACTCACTAAGTAAGTGAGTGAGTCAGCTAGTCAGAATGGATTAATGAATAAGACACACAGTCAAACCTGTTTTCTACATAAATTCAAAACAGTGTGAGTCCAAATTTCTGCCAGAAATCTTCCATCCTACCATATTTTCAAAGGGTCAAACACAAGCTCGCACACATTTAGTCTAGAAAGTGTCTACCATTCCATGTTGCGTATAGTTTCATGCACTCCATGATCTTTTCACATTTAGATTACTGTGTAACCTATTCGTCCAGAGCAGCATCCACTGCAAACCAAGCCCCCTAATGATGGTATGACATTGAGCAATTAAAATCTTGGACAGGAAGCTGATACAATTACATCACTACCATGTTGTTAGGAAATAAATTATGTTGAGCTGTGGTCGTTTTTAAGCCACACATGCCCACAGAACCAGTCTCCTCGGGTGATTCTCTGTAACATGTAGCATCCAGCAGGAGCTGTATGGTACACTTGCATAAATCCTCATTTGAACAGCTTTTTTTTTTTTCTCTTTTCAGGGGATCAACATGGGGAATTCCAGAATAAATGGATCCTGACTGGGATCATTTTAAGATCAAGCTGAACTGGGTTTTCAGGACCAGTCATGTAGCCATTAATGATCTGATGCTTCTTGTTTTATGGCTCTTTATTGTATTACAATTTGTGTCTTGAACTCTTTATTTTCTTGTGTAGTCCTGAGTTGGTTTGTTTTCTTAGTGTATTATTGTTGAGTTGTTATTGTCTCTTGTGTATCTAATGTCCAGTGTTATGTCTTTTAATGCCCCATTTTGGGATGGGCATTGCAAATAGCTTAGGCTATAAATGCAGTGGTGTGCGACGTCGGTCTATGCGACATACTTGTCCTTATACAAGTAAACATTAAATAGAGAGATCATAAAAACTCAGATCGTGGAAAATGTTGTATCAGCCTGGCGACACTGTCTGTGTCCTTTGTCTGAAACTAGTAATTCTTTCTCCATTAGCCCAGGTAATGGACAGGGATTCTTTCTCCAAGGTGAATCGGCCTAGCGGAAACATTAACCAGAGAGCCAAATCCTGTCATTCACGCTGAGACTTCTAGTTGGACAGGGAGAATGGAGAGCAGATGCTAGGGCACATGCCACTTTAACTTCCTGCTGGGAGAGAGTGATAGGAGGAAGAGATACAACACCGGGAGAGGGGGTGAGGTAAGGAAGAGCGCAAGGTTGACAAATAAAGGATTGTGACAGAAAAACCGAAAAGTTTCCAAGAAGGGGGAGAGAATGTTCTTTCTTTTTAGGTCTTTGGCATGAACACAGCAGCAAGCCATTAAAGGTGTGCTTGTTTTTCATACAAAGGCAGAACATTTATACGACTGTGTACGCACCTGTGCGTGTGTGTATGTGGCTGTGATAGCTTGCAAGAGTATCCAATGCTTCCAGGCATGTCGCCTGAGGCTTGTTTTGTGTTAATACATGCGCATCATCCGCTATGTTTAGTTTTTTTCTGACCGTCTGAATTCAGCATGCGACTACTGCACAGTGGCTCTAAAGAATCACACGAAAAAATTGGTAGTCCACTCACACTTTGTTCAGAGCAGGAGGTGGATGGCTACTAGGGCTCAGTGAGCCCTGGCCTCCACTGTGCACAGATGGTGGCTAAACCACAGAGCATGTGTTGGATGTGCTGGCTCAGAGTCGTGTTGTTTCGCTGCATAAGAAGCTTATTAGGATCATAAGGGACGCATAGCTGTGCCAGAGTACACATAAAAGTCCAGTCTTTCGTCATCCCGATGCTCCACGGGAACTATTGAACCAAGATTGAAACGTGGATCAATATAATTGATCGTCAAACTTCCTAGCGGTTAGAGAGTATGATGTGGTTTGAGGGTTCCATTGATTTTCATTTATTAAGTGTATGCTGTTTGCTTCTGTTTGCTTCCTTATGGCCAGACGCCTCTCAAGCACACACTGACGCTGCTTTTCTGTCTTGAAATGTGTGAGAAAGGGGGAAGAGAAAAGCAGCAGGGTCGAGGACGTCATGTTGGTACTACACGTGGATACTGTTGAACAATACAAGCACCACAATAAACCACATTTTAGATAATACTTCTTTCAGATCATTTGTGGTGAATAGAAAACGTACCATGCGTTTTAAGCTTCACAAAATAGGTAGGAATAAGAAAACATTTTCATTCCTTCCGTCTCGGGTTGAATTAATACACAAATGTGTGGGTGTGTGTCATCATGGCAAAATGTGGATCCATGGAGACAGAGAATCTACAACAGAAGCAGCATAACTTTGCAAGGTTTTCTTTCTCAATGTGGACATATACATAAGGAGTATAAATACACAAGGAGTGACAATTAATTGAACACAGGTGAGCAAGGAAAAGAGCGGGAAAACAGACAAAGACGGACACTAAGACAAGAGGATAATCAGGGACAGGTGAAACCAATCAGGACAATCACAAGGGAAGGCAGGAAGTAACACGGCGTGACACATGAGGAACAATCTTATAAACTAACCGGAAACAATAACTTAATCATGTTAATCACTGATGTGAGGGGTTTATTAGATCCAGATCCAGTCTTTGACCTCCGTAAGTGCTCCCAGACTCGTCGGGACCGGCCTAACGAATATCAAATGTGTTGACAGTGCTGCCAGGTAATAGAAACATCCGAGCCATGACCATTAGCTAGGCTCCGTCTGTGGGCAGATGTAAAAAAACTGACCTAAAATCTCTCTTACGGATCTCGCTAAAGAACAGACAACCAACAACAACTTCTGTGTTCTGATGTTTCTCATCCAGACTCGATTCCACTTGCTCTGCACCATAAACACTTTCTAGTTTATATATCCAGTTAGACTGTACAGAGAGGTATTTACAATAATTGCTGTTTTTATTGTCTTCATGCTGCTCGCTTTTTTTTGTTGTTGTTGATTACGACATCTAGCAAAGTATCTGCCTCCACATCGGCTGTTGCGGGCTCCTTTTGTCTCCGAATGGGCCAAAGAGAGGTGACACATCTGAGGGATCCATGGTGACAGTGCTATTTCTGTCCTCAGCAGGAGAAATGCCATCGAAATGAGAGTCACATTGCAGAGATTAGATGCAACAGCATCAATATGCACAAAGAATATCACAGCACAACACCTACGCAAACACACTCAAGATGTGGCTGCATGTTTACAAGAAGTTGCGAAAGTAAATGTTGACCGTGGTACCTTTTGCAAGACAACCCAACAGGAGAAAGACGTGCTCTATTATGACAAGTGTATGTGTGCTTCATAAAATAAAAAATAGAAAAGTTAAATGCTGATCAGGAAATTGCACTGGAAATGGCTTATGCAAATTATCTAAGTTAAATAAGTGTAAGCCTCTGATTCTATTATAAATCTTAAACAGACTGATAGCTGCAATTGAACAGATGTTAATTTATGCCGGTAGTGTATAGCTTGTTCTAAAGCCTTACAAAAGCCCAACCTTGCAGGTTCTTTCTTGAAGACACACGGGGAGCTGTCTACAATTAATCAGTGATTGACTATCTCTAATTCAATTCAGTTTAATGATCCACTTTAATTTGTCTGTTTAGCTTTAGCTTTCTTAAAGGGAAACAATGCAGATTTTCAATCAGATGTGTAC
This sequence comes from Diplodus sargus, assembly GCA_903131615.1. Lineage (NCBI taxonomy): Eukaryota > Metazoa > Chordata > Actinopteri > Spariformes > Sparidae > Diplodus > Diplodus sargus. The sequence goes on along the minus strand of CAEMYA010000179.1, from coordinate 9,594,195 downwards.
CGGATATGTTGCCATTGTATTGTTTTTGTGCAATGTGAGGAGTGTATGGGAATGAACGCGGTTCATCTTCACGCGACGTCTTCCCTCCAAGTTGCCCGTACCCGGAGCTCCAAGCTCATTTTCCCGCAAAAGACCACCACTGTGGGGCCGTCGTTCGCACTCCAGGTTGTGCTTCCACACATTTTGTATTCCCAGAAGTCAGATTGAGAGAAGGGTGGCACACAAAATATATTATCTAAGTTAGATAAGTGTAAGCCTCTGATTCTATTATAAATCTTAAACAGACTGATAGTTAGCCCAACCTTGCCTCTTAAAAGCCATGACATTAACTTAAAGCATGTAACAGTGGAGTCACCACATTCAACTGTCCACGTACGCTTTCATAGTTTGCCAAGTTCTGTATTATGACCCTGGATATTAAGAGCTGCACTGTAACTCAATGATTTTTATCTTTCTTTCATTAAAAAAAAAAAAAAAGTGTTTTTGCTTTGCATGTAAGTGGGTTGACATCATGGCAACCCTTGAGGTAAAATTTCTTCCAGGTTTCTTTTGTTGCTTTTGTCATTTCAGAAACATTAAAATAGAGAGTGCATTTCCCAAGTTCAAACCCTGTCCTCTCTCCTCTCTCTTCTCTTTCTGCAAAATGTAATTTTTCTCTCTTTAACTAGGAAGTGTCGACATAAATGCGGGGTTACTAGCTAGCCTTGGCCATCGTATTAGAATATTTTTGACCGCTAGCTATAGTGGGGGGCGAGCAGAGCGTTGTGCTGATACTGTCGCTGATGCTTCTTCGGAATGTATGTTTCTAGAATGTATAGGCTCAGATTTTTTAATGTATGGTACTAATTTTTTTTCTCATGAATCTCACAACAGAATCAGACAGTTTTATTCTCATGCCACGATTTATGAAATACAGTAAACACGAGAGAAGCGTAGAGTAAAACATACCCAGCGGGTATGGGTTAGCGTTAGGGCTAGGGTTATGATTTAGTACTTTTGAAAATAAGAAATCTCCCTTTTAGATTCTCTCTTAGGATGTAGACATAATATTATTCTGGCATTTACTTTTTTATGCTTTGACACGAAGTAAAGACCTGCTGCTGTCCTTCTCCTCATGTAGCTTCAAGATGACTGCCATGGCCAAACACGGGGTAATAGTTTAATATAAGAGATTTACTGGTATTATGTCGGTTGAGCAAAGGTTAGCAAAAGTGTTGAATAATTCAGTGCCGGTGTTTGTAGCCAAATTCTACATTCAATCTGTGAAAGAACGAAGATAGAGAGTAAGTGAGAAGGGATGAAAAAGGTAGCGAGGGGCCCCGGCAGGGAATGATGAAAGAAGAGAGGCAACGTGATCCACGGGAGAGAGGAGAAAGGGGAAATTGGAGGGTAGGAAATGAAAGGTAAAAAGCAGCGACAGCAGGGAAATTTACAGGAGAAAGGCTAATGGTGCAGAGAGAGGAACAAAAGGCAAGAGGAAAGAAACATGCAAGCTGATGCAAATAGGAAGAGGGAGCATTATTGGGAAAAAGGAATTCAAAGGAAGGAAAATAATCACAGAAGGAAGTAAACCAATACTACAGAAGAGAATGGAATTATGGGGCTTCCAGCCACTCGCCTCCCCGTGAAGTCACTTAGGACTAAAGCAGCGGGGATTTGTAGGTACTGAAGATGAACAGAAATCCCATTTTCCCTCATGGCTACATCTGCCACTGCGAATTTATATGGCTGTTGTACTGAAGAGTGGAAGACAGATGTGATCAAACATGAAGGGGAATGGAGACTGAGAGACACAGTGTAATCGAAACGGGGAGAGAAGAAGAAAAAAGCGGGGACGGTGGGAAGCGCGGGGGAAAAACATTGTGAGATGATACGGGAAAGGAAATCGGAGAGAATCCTCAGGGCCCCGATGTGACAGAGTCAAATTAACCGCTGTAAATTGAAATGTGGGGAGGCTAATTAAGGTATAAATGTTGATTACACACGGCGCTCCGACCAAGCAACCTGATTTTAGACGTTCAGAACGTGGAAATTGGTACGGCAGCGCAACGCGCTCAGCGCTAAAAATAATAGTACCAGATATCTCAGTTACAACAAGACTCAGCTAGCTAGCTGGACAGTTTTGTGTCTTTCAGTATTTAGTCAGTTCGGGAAATCCAATGATCTTTAGCTAGCATCTGCATTAGCTGAAGTCGGGTTACCGAGTTATCATCTCAGTCACTCAGTCAGGGGGCCAGTCTATTTCCTGGAGTAGTAAACTAGTTGTTACAAATGAGTTCAATGACTCATGGCGGTCATTAGTCAGATCCCATGTATTTGCAGGGAAACAGAGATAATCTAATACAATACCTTTTTATTTATTGATTTATCAAGAGGGAGACAGAATTGCTCCTCAGTGTGAATGTATTTCGATCATGTTTACTATTTCGTTGTTAAATGTTGTTTAATCGCATACGCAAACACTCAAACCTAAGCACCTCGGACCATCATTGTCATGCCCGTAATGACGGCAAAGTGCACCTTCTCGTTCAGTATTTCAAATACGTCCTGGCGTAATTGTTAAAAGACGCAATTACTCGCCAGTGACAATCAGCTCACTTGTTACAGCCGTGTTGATATGAATAATGACATCACTAAGCCACATAAACTTTTCCCGTCTCGTGTGAGGCTGCTAAGAGGAAGATTATTTCAAAGCGAGACTTCGGCCCCTTTAGCTGCAATTTCACATCACCATTTTTCAGCGGTGCTTCAGAGCAATGCAGTGTCACTCCATTATCACCCTGCTGCTGAAATGAAACATAAGCCTCCGTATGTTTTTGCTATTCTTCAGCGGGGAATTAATGTAGAAGTGCGGGCTAAGGGGAGTTAGCGGGACTGCGGTCTCCACAAAGCTGCCATCCTATTGGAGATTAATGAACAAGTTTGTCTGGCGTACTAGTCCTCTCTGTGCTGCCTCTGCTCTCAGCATAGTTTGATTTATGGACACCCAGCAGTGCATGAGTTATAATTTCAAAGGGGTTTGTTTTTCCTCATGAAGATGGAATTTTAAATGCCGTGATGAATGACGCCTCTTGGATTTTTATTTATGATTCTGTCGTGATTTAGTTTTCATTTGTGCGCACATATTCCTCAAGTTCATGCATATATATATATATATATAGTTATATATATATGTATATATGTATATGTGTGTCATTTTGGTCATTTTGTGAATTTCGTTCGTTTTTAAATATGTGCCTGCGTAAAAGTGCTGCTGCTGCGGTTTTCCCTCTGACATCACAGATACATCACCTTCAGGTTGTTGTGTCACGGCGAATCAAATGGCACGTCTCACCTATTGAATGTCATTGTGAAAAATCAAAGAATAAGTCATGCTCCCCACTTCCGCTCCGCCACTCTGTCTGCACATATGGATTTGCTTCATCATCCACCAGCAGCATCGCGTGGCAGGGTGTTTGATGTTTTCTGTGATGGTGAGATATTGGATGAACCGTGGAGAAATGTGATGCTCCTTGGTGAATTTGCAGGACCGCGGTAAATGCTTAGCGAAAGAAAGGGAGGGCAAAACAGGCTAACAACCCCGGGGGCACTGGTGTATGTGACATTTCTAAAGATAGGAGTCCAGATGCAGCACAGCTACAAAGGAAATAATTCCTGCCTGATGTCTGTGTATATGTCCCGGAGCTATTATAAAATACAGGAAATTGACACAATAAAAGGGCCGCAATAAAATGCAATCCCTGTTAGCTGCGTTGTGAATTCCTCGTTTGAGAATCTGATGGCGTCAAATTATTATTGAGAGGTGCCTGATAAACTCATTGGCAATTATCTGGCATTGTATTTTATGATGATCACATCTGTTTATGTATGTGAATGTAGAAAGTGCACAATGTGCTAACAAAGTGCTGATTTTGAGCTAAAACAATCTGTAATGTGCTGTGCGGCACTTTGTGCTCGTGTGTGTGAGAGACCTAACATGCGTCCGCGTCCTTCCTACCTTCTAATTACTTGCTAATGTCATCATTGCTACGGGGTTGTCCTGTGTTTAATTCTTCTGTCTTTTTCCCAAAATAAGTCCAAAAAAACAGCTTCCTTTATCTTAATTAACAGGGAGAGACAAAATACCGTGAACACTGAATGAAAAAAAAAAAAAAAAAAACGACTTCACCTTTTCAGCAAACTAAATTGGTGCCTATAACGCTCTAAGCCTAAATTGAACTTTGAATAATCCATGCAAGCGTTTCCTTTTTTTTTTCTTTTAAGACCTCGCGAAAAACCCCGACCTTGCATGTTGGTACTCCTTTCATTAACACACAGTGGGGGCCGACTACAACTTGTCAGTGATTGAATATCTTTAAGTCGCATTCACTTCAATCAAGCCTAATGATCAATTAGTATTCATCAAGCCCCCAGAAGCCGTATATGTCTGACATATGCTTGTTGATTAGTGCCAATTTGTGACTGCCATTCCTCTATATGGCAGATGTTTTTCACGAGATAGCTGACGGAGGCAGAGACACGAGTGAAGATGCTGCGTGAGGTGAAAGGCGCAGGTGCATCCTGGCATTCTGGAAATGACTGTAAATGCTTGTAATTTGGGTGACTCACCAACACATCGTGTCAGAACGCTTTCTCATTCACCGAGTTAAATCCTCCTGAACACACAGGTGTTCTGATTGAGTACGACCTTCAGTCGAGATGTCCTTCTCCGGATAAACATCCATAAATCATAAACTAAAAGGATTCAAATTATAACGTTTTTGTTGAGTCCTGAAGTTTTCCTATGATAATCGTTTGTCCAAACAAGGATACACTGCAAACGGGAACTGTCGATAGCTATGTTGACTCACTAATAATTGTTCCCATTTGTCATAATGTCAAACAAAAAGAAGAACAAAACAGTAAACAGTAATACATGAATATTAACTTTTTATGTTGCAACATCATATTTCTTAAACTCACACGTGTAACACCAACATAATAACTAGTAATCTTTATACATATATACGTAAATGTAATGTTCACTTTATTCATATCACTCTTAAAGACAGATTTAAAGAAAATGCTAATGCCAGATAGCTTATGTTAATGTTGCTAACGCTAGCGAGCTAACGTTAACATTGCTAACGCTAGCTAGCAAATGAAACTGGACGCTTAATTAGTAACCAGTAATATTTACCTCATGATGCTGATGAAGTCACATATGACCAGTGGCATTATACTATTGGCTTACAATCCTTGTTATAAGCTTACACAGAGATAAACAAAAGAATCCTTTTGGACCCGACAAACATTTTAAAATGATTAATTCGCAGTCGTTATATGTTTTTTAAGGAAGATAGATACTTCTATTCTGCACGTCTCTGTCGACGTATTATTCTTAAAAGATGATTTGTTCTACGTTATAATGTTATCAATATAACCTTCAATTCTCATCTTGATCCAATCACATCCGTATATCAACAAAGTGATGAAAATATACACCAAAAAGTCAGCAGTTTAAACTTCTGCCTGGGGAAGTGACAGAAAGGAATATGGTGTGTTTGTATTCTGTCTGCCAACAATGACAAAACTCCTTCTGTATTAGGATACATCTGTGAGGTTATTATATTCAAAACCTCTCCCTTTTAACATTAGATTGTCTACATATTTTGCCAGTTTACCTGTTCGGTTGCTTGTACACAATTCAAGTAGTCTCTTTCGAACCCTGTTAGCTGCCTCGTGTTGTTTTTAGAACTCACATATTGAAGTGCTGATTGCCAGATCTCTTCAATAGCTGGCGCAATTGTCATCATTGGCGTCCAACCTAATATTACTGGCACTGGAGCAGTGATTGTAACTGCTATTGTTTGAGGTAGAATTCTTTTTCTATTATATAGTTTTTTGTATTTGTTGTGTACCATTGTACCATAAGTGTGAATATCCAAATCGTTGACCCCATTCTCATTCTCTCTTTCCTCTTGTTTTTTGTTTTTTTTTTCTCCAGGGCGGCCTCATCGCCCTCCTCCTCCTAATTCTCCTCTTCACCCTCGTCCTATATACGCGCAACCGGTGGTGCAAGCGTCGCCGCATCCCCCAGAAGAGCGCGAGCACCGAGGCCACCCATGAGATCCACTACATCCCGTCCGTTCTGCTCGGGCCCCAGGGCCGGGACAGCTACCGGGGCTCCCGGAACGCGCACCAGCACGGGAGCTCTGTCATCGGGATGCCCATCCGCGAGACCCCCATCCTCGACGACTACGACTGCGACGAGGAGGACCCGGGCGGACACTCGCACAACTCCACGCCCAACCAGCTCCACAACAAGATGAATGATGGGAAGATCCAGGAGGACTACGGAGTTAACATTGGACACACGGACATGATGTGCAAGGACAACGAGGTCAAGCATAATTTTGAGAAACGAGGTAGGTTTTGCTTGCCTAAATCCATTTCCCTTCAAAACAATTTAGCGTTATGGAAATATGATCGCTGCATGCAAACAATTTAGATTAATTATCTGATAGCGGCGAGATTAACAGCATGATGCCTTTTTTTTGTGTCTCTATCATTCCACGACGGGCAGCATGCACTTGTTGTCATCGAAAAATCTGCTGTGCTCAGTGGTGGTTGTCCTGCTATTGCCGGCATAATTTGTACATCCGCGGAGGCTCTCAGTGCCAGCTCCCCAGATGGACCAGCCTGGACAGTTCACTTTGGCTCTGGCCGGCCCACCCATGTTCTCGATAGCACAGCGTGTACTGCTTACGTTTCATCAAAAAATAGGCAGTTTTTTTTTTTTTTTTTGTATGACTCATGTCACCACTTCACTGCTGGTAATGAGAGAGGAAAATATTCCATGAGTTATATTACAGAGGCACAAACTGTCTTTCCCTACCCGCTGGCCCTTTCTCGGTTAACATGGCAACCGACCCCCGAGCGCGTCGAGCAGCAATGCAATGCGGTGTCATGTAATTTAATGTAAAGTGTAAAGGTCAAGTGACAGAGGCCATCAGCCCGGTCGATAAGTTGCTGAGGTTTGTCAGCATGCTGACCCTCGCTGAACACGGTCAGGGCACAGCACTTCACATGGGAGGGGTTGCAAGGCTATCTGGCCATAACTCACTCATTCAAATGCTTGCAAATGTCGCACGTGTTTGTAATCTCAGGCCCCATTGCATTTGTTGATATAATATCCTGTTGAACTCCTGCACAACGTTGGACTTGAATAATTAAAGGGTTGCTGACGGAGTCAGAGGGTGCCCTGGTTATTCATGTTATACTGAATTATGCAAGAGCTAAGTTTGTGGAAATGCCCTCCTGCTCCCAGAGTATGTATCACTCTACATAAGTGTACTTGCAAAAGCCATTTTACATCTCACTGTGTACGTCTTTTACTTGAAAAAGGCAGAATCAAGAGGCCAAACCACTGAAAACTTTTCATTTCTTTTGATTACATTGCTGATCCATGTTTGACACAGTCACCTCACATTTTAATTTTCTTAAAACTTGATAAAATAATATAGATGAGAAGATATGAAATTGGTTTAATGGAGCAGATGTCAAATCATGTATTCCAGTGCCGTTTAACAGGGGCTGAAAAATTGAGGTGAAATGAAATGAAATGATGGGTGGGCCTATATTTTTTCACTTTCATCCACAGGAAGTGCCCCAGATCACATATTTGAAGATGTTAAAAAGCTAAAGATATGTAAATTGATTCAGTGACTAATTTATAATATCTTTGTGGCACAGGCTCGTGATATACTGTACCTTTTTTTGGCTAATGAAATGAATATTTGCTGACATTTTAAACAGAAAATAACGTATTCAACAATGAAATATATCTTAATTATTGTGTTGCTAATTAAGTTGCCCAGTTGTATCGTCTCTTGTAAAGGTTGCACTGGAGTAACACTTAAAGGCTTTGAAGGCGATAATAAAAATTAATACCTCGCTGCTAGAGCTCCTCCCTGCTGTTATACCCTTCATCCCTTTCCATCCTTACCTCTTCATTTCACCCTCCCTCTGTTTTAGTCTCCTTTTCCTCTTTCCTGTCATGTTTCACTTCTTCCCACCTCGCGTGCTCTCTTTGTTCCAGGCCTTTCTTTTTTTTTTGCAGCGACAGCGCCTCACCCACCTTAACTCATCCGTCTGGCATCCTCACTTCAATGACTAGTTAACGCTTGTGGTGCATCCGTGCGTGTGTGTGTGAGCGCGCTCTGTGTCAATCTGTGTGTCAGTCTGCCTCCGTGCAATGTGGCAGTGAATTCGGGCATTCTCTCAACGAGTGAGCGAGGGGAATGGATTGAGCGGCTAATGAAGCGCAAACACACAGAGCTCTGGAAAGAGCACCGAGCGGATAGACCAACACATGTTCAATGTGGTTAAAGCAAAACAAAACTAATAACTTTAAAAAGTCGACGTGTAAGTAAAGGCTGCCATGCCAATTTTGGTAACACTTGATTATAATCTCATTAAGAAATTGATGGTAAATGGTAATGGTAAATGGTAAATGGCATTTATATAGCGCTTTTCCAGTCCACTGACCACTCAAAGCACTTTGCAACACTTGCCACATTCACCCATTCACAAACACACAGAGGCTGCCATGCAAGGTGTCAAGTGCACATCAGGAGCAATTTGGGGTTCAGTATTTTGCTCAAGGACACTTCAACATGCAGCCCAGCTTAGCCAGAGGGAGCCGGGATTCAAACCAGCGACCCTCCGATCACTAGACGACCCGCTTTACCCCCTGAGCTACAGCTTTTTTTGGATATTTGGACACTTGGATATGCAGACCAGGGGAATCAAACCAGTGAACTTCCGATAACAAGACACTGGCTTTACCCCCGAGCCACAGCCACCCAAACTTACATTTTGAACTTGCATTTCAACTCTGATAAAA
>CAEMYA010000179.1:9568773-9583442 GCA_903131615.1 Diplodus sargus | reverse complement strand
GAAGGCACAGAGGTTAATTTCTGCTTCATTCCCAAGGGGAAGGGCAGAATGGTGGGACAGAGCAGAGAGGTCAAGACTCTTGTAGCCTGTCTATTGGGCTAATCACCAAATGATGCCACTATTACGGGAGAACAAAAGGTGAAAAATAGCCCAAAGAGAGAAAGAGAAATGGGCAAACACAAACACATACATCAGCCACTTAATTACAAGCAGTAGATGGACCACTATATTTACTTTTACTAATGCTCAGCACAAATAAAGATTCATCTATAGTGACACCACGTGTGATGTAGAATACATTAAGGTTATGATTTAGTAATCTACCCTAATGTGCAAACGGGAGGAGAAATGGTGAATTTCATTCTGCACACCATGTTTCAAAGCCTTGATAAAGAACGACGTGATATAGTTTTGATCCATATTGAGTTAATCGACTCTGCCGAACACAGAAAAATGGTGGACAAAATGTGCTACAGTACAAAGAGTGATTGTACCATCATATGGTAGCAATGTCGTGTGTTATCTAAGAGTTTACTGGAAATGGATTCTGATCCTAATTAAAAGTCATCCAGCACTATTTCTTAAAATTGTAAAAAAAAGCCATTTTTGAGGTCAGATTTTTATTTGTTGTGGGCAATATGAAACCTGATGCACAGTATTTCACTTGGACTCGTAAATTACTTCAACAGCATAAGTGAAAATAGTTAAAAAACGGCCAAGCATGTCTAACCAATGAAAGTTGAGGCTAGCCCGACTTTGATTTGTACCTCGCCCTGCCCGTAACACAGCAGCAAGTCCCTCACTGACCAGCTTCATATCTCAAGCCTCCATTGAAAACGACTTGTAGCCTGTAGCTTTGTCACCGTAAACACACGCCTGAACACACCATTACTCTGTGTAAAAGTGGATAATCCAGATGGCCAGCTCTTTTTTGCCTTTTCTTTCAAATACAGTTGTTGACACATCTTTCTAGTCTCATGAAATGATCTGGCATTTTGTGACAGATAGCACACAAACCGTTTCGTTTGATGCCTTCTGCACGCCTCTCCATCTGTACTCTGCATAAAGCGGCGACATTTGAACACGGCGCATTTAACTCCTGTCCCACCTGTTCCGTGTGCTGCGCGGCACCAAAGTCTCCAAATACCAGTCATCCTTTATCTGTCTGTCCTTGCTGACAGATAACCCCATTCAACTGAACTCAATAGTATTATCCCCAGGGATTATGGCTGTGCCTCGCAGGGTTGTGCATGGCATTGGGCTTTCTGTTACACAGACAACCAAACAAATGAGGCCTGTCGATTTCATTATTCAGCAATATTACCACGGCTTTGGGAATGTGTCAGGTGGCTCGGAAAGTGTAAATCAGGTGCGGAAAGAACCTTAGAGGCATTGCTGAATCTTGTTCCATGAGGAGGGCTCAGGGAGCAGTTATCGCCATCAGACTGCCATCATCGCGCACACCTCTGCCACTCAGTTTACAGTGTATGACAGCAAGCCGCATCGCCCGCCGATAACCTTCACGTGTCGCCATCTCCTGTCGGTACAAAGGCAAATCATACATATCATGCGCCTGGGGTCAAAGTTGTGTAATTAAGTCTCAAGAGCTCTTTGTAGCGGTCTCAGGGTCCTCTTGGAGTTCCGTGCCCTATAGTTGAAAGACCCAATTATTCAGATATTACACAAAACAAACAGTAACCTGGTAACAAACGCTGATTGTAATTCAATAAAGCCTATGGAGATGATTTTATAATGTATCTTATCACTCGCAGCGCTTCCAGACAAGAGTCATATGCACTTCAACTGCAGCCATCACGTTGCCACTTCTTGTGCAGAACTTTGTACATTTTAAGTATATTCATAGAACATTTAAAAGAGGCACATTTGAACTGCAAGCCAAAATGTGTTTTGAGCTTATTGCTAAAAATGAGGACCCAGCAGATTAATGGAATATGATACATTTTACAGCAACTGTCAGCACGCTGTCCGAGCACTTGTCCTATGCCCTGTTAAAGTCATTTTTAGGTGAGAACACAGAATATGGAGAGATCAGGTTGTTAACACTTTCAATGATCATGTCAAGGGGGTAATTGTGTATTCCTTCTCTTTGTTTTGTCCTGCCGTCATAAAGTATTTTTTTTAAACGTGGCGCTTTTCATCCTTCCAGTCCTTGAGAAATGTTTCCCTGCTTTTATCTTATCAAATTGAGATTACTGCGATACCCACCAGAGACCGCGCTCAGCACACAACGCTGCTTCAAGCTTATAGACTCAAAGAATGGGAACATTTTAGCTGCTATTTTCAGTGTCAGCCACAACTACAAACAAAAAGTTTCTCCACGGTGAGTAGTAATCAAGCGTTGACCCACTTTCGAGTTAACTGCCCTCTTGTTCCGTTCGTTGTTTCCTTTGATTAAACTGAAAGGGGTTTTGACGGCTGTGCGCACAAATCAAAAACTCAAATCTTCACAGTTGCTCCATAAATTAATGTCTGAATTAATATCAACAAAAACAACCATCACAATAACAGTGTTGAAACTGACCATGCATGTCATTTGGCTTATATACACCAGAGTTCCCCGCTTCAAACAGTGTGTTCTGGGACCTCATTGTCCTCAGTGAACAGCTTGTTCTGAGTTAGTATTATTACCTTATCAATAACTGAACTTAAAGTTGTCTGAGAAACCACAGACATAATCACACTGGCTGCAATCAGAGCAAAGAGCAGAATGCGATGTGCAGTGAATGCAGCTATTCTGTTGTTCTTGATGGTTAACAACATGGATCATGATGTCAAGTGTAAAAGCATACAGAATTTCTTTGTGGCGGCCATTCTTTCATTGGGTGCTGCTGCACCATGTGACTAGTTTACAGATGAGGTATCAATAGTCAGTGACGGCATGTAATGAAGTAAATTTACTCAAATACTACAGTACAATTTTGAGATACTTGTACTTATTTGAGTAATTCCATTTTCTAGTGCTTTATACTCCACTGAATCTCAGAGGAATTTTTGCATTTTTTACCTTCAACACTAATTTAATAACATAGTTAGCTAGTTACTAGTTGCTTTCCAGTTTACATGCTGGTTCATAGCCCAAAGAGTGTATGGTCAACTCTTCAACACACCTCACAATCAAACTATTAAATTGCATGTGACAGATAGTAAGTGCCTATGTGGACTGATACAATCAGCTGAACTCCAGTGAGTTCTTTCTTCTTTCAAAGGCAGTTTATGAAGTTGGTAAATGTATCATGCAAAAGCTGTTAATTAAAACTCACTTCCTAACTGTCAAAAACCAGATGTGTCAGGAAGGTGCCTTGATAAGGGATAATCAGGGTATAACGCTTCGAGATGTAAGGTATGTGTGATCACTTGTGATGAACGGGAATTCAATCTAAATTTAGGCAATTATAATTGTCACCTTAACATCCACAGTGTCAAGAATGTCATGCATCACCAGCAGGAATCAGTCACAATTACATCTAACTGCTGTATATTTAGAACAGTAGATGGGACTGTGTGATTTTTTAATGCTTTTAAGAGACATATTTCATTTAAAGCAATTTGAAAATAATAAAAAAGAAACAGTGTTTGTCATTTGAACTTTCACAAAAACAACTTCATGGGTGAAGGCCTTGATTTAGGCATTTGAAAATGAAATTGCAAGGACAGAGGATGGCCGCGAATGTGTGTGAATGTGTGAAGGAAACGCTTCCTTTTGGGGAGTAAACATGTCAAATCTACAGTGTATTCATTGTCAAGACCGATGTGTTGCTTCCAAATGTCAACTACGCTTGTGCCAAAGTAATATTTTAGCACAATGTCTTTTATTTTATGTCAAGTATGACTTTTGGTTAGTTTATACAACACTTTTATCGTCTGGTAAAAAAAAAATTAAAAAAATTAAAAAACTTCATATGGAGCCACAGTGTGCAGGACAAGATTACCAGCCAGAATTGACGGCTGGTAATGTTTTCATCTTAGTCATTGTGCGTGTGTGTGTTTCATCATGGTAAAATGTGGTCCTATAGATTTGCAACAACTGTAACTACCACATAAGTGTTGTTTTTTCGTGATTGTGTCAGTGTATATGTGCATATGTCTGTCTACAGGCTGGTAGAAAAGGAAGGCTGAGTTCGAAGATGAGTGTGGTTTCATGTAATAATGGCTCGTGATGGGTCAACACATGAACATGTTGACAGGCTTCCTGGCTTGTGTGATCCATTTGCAAGATTGTCTCTAGTTTTATTCTTCTTATTATTATTTTATATCCAGAAGTTCCATCTAGGGCCCAAACTCATCTGTGGATTTAGAATTCAAAAAGATTTAGAGAAATTGTTTTCTCATAGCACAGCCAAACATTTTGCCAGTCCATACCGCTGAACAGCTACTTCAGACTTGATTGGGTGAGCACTTTGCACCGCTGCTCTGCCAATACAGCGCTGAGAGTGTCTTGACTGAGGCCATTGAACTGGTCCTCACAATGATAACAAGCAATCCATCAAATGCCCATGCAGAATGGCTCTCATCAGAACTGTCTGACACACTCTGTAAAGCGGGGTCGGCGACACAACACGTTGAGCTGCCTGGGTTCATCCTTGACACTGCTGACAATGATGCTTATTTCTCCCGCTGACAGTAGTGTTTCTTGCTTATCAGCAGAATCCAGGGTCACATTACAGTCTGATTGAATGCACCAACTGGAAGAAAAGAATCAACTTATAGTTCTGTGCAATTCATTAGCACTTTATCTGTACTGTGACCAGAACACCACGGCTGTCTGTTGCACTTTCACTCACGTTATAAATGTGCGAGTGAGCTTGTGCTTTTGGACTGAGAAACATTTATATTGTTCTATTTCCCAGATAGTCAAGTACGACACTTGCATTTTGACCCTATGGTTTGCTCAGAGCCTTGGATGGTATCTGATGTTTTTTTCCCTGAACAGCTCTTTACTGAACAATGAGCTGAATTAACCGATCTAACAAATGACCAAAGACATTATCACATCAATGTGATTCAGTAAGTTTCTTTCTGGCTATGGTGAGCCAGTTTTAATATCCCACACGGCCCTTCCTGTTGTGCCTCTTATCCTTTCATTGAAATTATGTTGTTTGTAAAGACTGCTGAATTCAATTACCGGGGTATTTATTTTACATTGTAAACACAGATAAAGCCTTAGGGTGCCACATGTAGCCAGCCTGCTGAGAATCTGCTGAAAAATATATATATATTTATAACTTTGAGGGGACTAAATGTGTGACTAAATATTGCTTAAAAATAGACAAAAGAGAGACATGGAGTTCGACAAAGATCCCCAGCTAGTAGCGAGTCCCAACACACAAGCTGAACAAAAAGCATACATTTCCCCGCTGAATGAAAGAACTACAATAACTCTACAACAACTGCATGTTGTTTGTTACTTTTTATTCCCTCAGTTTTCCTCCAAATGAAGCACAGAAGACGGACCAAATGGGCAAATAATATAACTTTGCCTCAATTTATTATTTAAAACATCAGTACCAGAGCAATGGTTTTTGCCAGTCGGTGGTTATACCGATTTCTTATGCCATTTCCTCTGTCTTGGAGGCAGGGATTAGTCATCTGGTTAACTAGCTCTCTGTAGTATTGGAGTCATATCTGTTGGAAAAAACCTGGCCAAAAAATAAATAAATTCAGGCTTCTTTAGATGTCCAATCATAACAATCTCTGCTTCGCCTTGTCTTTAAAGTGTTTCATTATGGCAGGTTCGCTCTCGAGAGAAATTAGACGACATCCAAGAAAATAAAACGATTGTTTCATCACCCACCAGACCACCGTCATTAGCAAGCTTATCAAGTGTTTACCGAGCTCTAATTGAACTCAGGACTGGAGAGTAATAATCCAGTGTCAAGCATAAGATCACTAATGTGACACCATTGATGAGAAATGGCTGCCAGCTTGGCACACTCAAAGTAGCTCAGGGTAATGTTTTGATTAATACTCAAACAGGCTTGTCATCGTTCCCTGTGATAAATAGGAAGGGAGTTAATTACAAAGACTTCCCATTCTTCCTTTTGTCCAATCTTTGGAAAGCATTGAGGTTCTGTGTCATTTATGGCAATTTAGCGAGATGAATGACATGATTTAAAGATACACATGCACAGCATCTGTTCAGAGATCGAGTGTGCAGGCTGTATGTTGGAATCATTTTCAAAGGAGATAAATCCAATCAATGTGGACTGAATTGGCATTTTTTTTTAAGCAGCTCATCATAAAACCGCAGTCTTTCTTGTCCACTACAGGAAAAAAAAAAAACAGCCAGTATCAATTTCATCAATCACAGCTTCTGCAATCTCATGTGCATTATGTTTGTCTGGACTTTTCAAAGGAGCGCAAAATGAGCGAGCCTCTTGGTGCACAGTATAGCAGCCGAAGAGATGATTTACGGCAGAAAAACGCCGAGGAGCAAAATGATGGAGGAATAAAAAGAACTAGTTCTGGTATAACTCACTGAGATATGAGGCCTTAGTGATCTGATCCAACGTGAAGCCTCTGTCAGAGACGGATGCGGAAAAAACCCAACAAGACATGCCAGTAGAAATGGGTTTGTAAGCACCGACACCATGGCGGATCAATACATGTGGGTCGATTGCATGCCAACTCACGAGCCATCTTTATCAGGCTGTTTTGAAATGTGGTTTTGGCTGCTCACCCACATGGTAACGGTCAATATATCCCACTCGGCTCCTGTGCTCCCAGTATTTCAAAGACTTTTTAGTTCATTAAAGTTATTATGCTGCTTAGTTAAGCCGCTCACATAGACAGTGTCTTTGAAGGCTTGAATGCAGTTCATTTGGGGAAGAAAATAGACAAAAAAAGCTAACGGAGAAGAGTCAGACGAACATTTAATAAAAATAGACTAGCAGGCGCACAGCTTCATGGATCACTTGAACCACTAAATAAGAAGTGTCTATCTCTGATTAATGAAAAACAAACTCTGATGTTTGTATTTAGTGTTGTTTACAGACGCCTTAAATATAGCAATTTGAATCTTGCAGACTGGAAGACATGCACGTCTTGAGTTATGTCTAAAAACAGGGGCCTCTGTCCAAGGCCACCATGCAAATGAATACTTGTGTCCAAAAGTGCAGCTGTTTTCCTCAGCCTGCCCCTGGTCAATATTCAATTGCAGGAATAATACTGTTGCTTGCAGTGTATTAAATTAACTAGATTGTTTCTGGTTGTGATGAATTATCTCGGTGTGTGATAAATTGGCACCCCATTGTAATTATATTTGCATAATGTCTTTTCTGCTTCATTTCCGCTCCTACATGTGCCTGAAATTTTTTTGCCAGCAAACACTGTAGCTAGATCTGGGAAATAATTAATATTTTTTGGTTGTTTTTGGAATCTGTCAAAAGTTAAACATAGTTTTACCATGAAGACATTTATCAGTGTCTCATTGCATGATAACCGTTTAAAACGCAGGCGAGTTGTGAAGCGTCATTAATAATCGTGATTATCGTCGACACCCCGTTGTCATGTATATTTCATTTGTACAACCTTGAGTTGTAAAAATGGCAATTAAATCAACCCTCAACCTTTAAATTAAATCCCAATCAGACAGCAATTCAAAATATCCAAAGTCAATGATAACATGACATGTAAATAAGTTTCAAATTCATGCCAGATCATCTCGGTCTTTTGGAGGCATGTTTAAGGTGATAATAATTCAAAGGAATAGACTGACTTCAACAGAATCCACCTCAGTACTTTTGAGAAGATCCCAGGTGTACTTTGAAATGATAATAGGCAGAGGAACTAGGATACCCTGGAGCCTTTAAAAATAGGTCGCATAGAGGCAATGTAGTATGTACATTCTCAGTAATTTTATCCCATAGATTGCATCAAGTAGGATTGCTACTGTATTTGTGCTGTTTGTAGCTAGTGCTAAGGCTGGTTCGGCGTTGGTGCTCCAGTCCTTAAATGCCTACATTGGCATCCACACATGACCAGTGTTTGGACCACTATCCATAGTGACAATCTTTTGTTTATTCTCTGGAGGATATGTCAGCACAAGCTACACTAGCTCTGGTTGGTCATAAGCTGGTTTACTTGGTCCATGTTAAGGCCCTCTTGAACTCTCTCTTCAAAGTTCTTTTCAACTTTCCCTTAAGGTACTTGTTGACTATCGGTTTCGTGCCGGTATTTAGCCTTAGATGGAGTTTACCACCCGCTTTGGGCTGCATTCCCAAACAACCCAACTCCGAGAAGACCAGCCACTCACCGTCCACAGGCTGAGTCTCGATCAGAGGGACTGAGGGCCCCGAGCGGCACCGGGCAAGCGGTCTTCTACACACCACATTTCCCACGTCTGCCTATACCGGTACTTTAAGATTAAGTTTTAAGCCAAGGGAAAATGTTTATGCACCTCTGATCTAAAGTCAAGCTAAAAGTTGAGCCAATCATATATAAAATATTTTCATGTTTTGAAAAAAAGAAGCAACATTGTTTATTGTGTGATTACAATGCCACTTCAGAAGTTAAGAGAAATCCAAGAAAGTTGCTCCAAAAGCCCGGTCAGACAGAATGGAGACAGGTGCCTCTAAAGGTGCTGTAGAAGAGGAATCAACAGTACTTGTCTGCAAAAGTCCAGTCTAGTCATCTTGGCTTTGATTTTCTTTGGCTGAGAATTTCATGGAGAGAGACAGAAAAAAAAGGCAGAGGTCAAAATCCATGAGCAGAAGCTATGCTACCAACTAAAAGGTAGTCTACCCTTTTGAAAGAGGTAATCGTTAAACAACAGCTGCAGTCATGCTGAGAGTATTATTTAGGTATACACAAAAAAATATCCTATATGTTTCTGCATTGTGCACTGAAAGCAAATTCAAATAAATCAGTGAACAAATTTGTCTCCAAAACAATAAAAAAAAGGGGATAAATACCTTCTACTTACATACAGACTGTTTCCCCAGAGCTCAGCTGGAATTTTGCCATTAGCGCTGAGCCAATTAGGTCAGAGGCCCGCTGAATGAGCTCTGTGAAATGTGTTATGCGGGTGACTCACCTGTAAGTATGTTTTTTCATGACTCACCCAAGAGTATGAAAAACAATCTTGGTGCTCATCGTCTGCGAGCAGCTTATGAAATGTATTGCCGTGGCTTGGGGAAAGCCAGCGAATGTCCTGGCCAAAGCGAAGCAATTGGTGCCACTCTCCAGCCAGGAGACATCGCCGGGGGGGCCTGGTGAGCAAATCTTGATACTTTTGGCGGCGTCTGTTGAGTTGAAAAAAAACTGTTGGCCCATAAGGCTGGGCTGAAGGACGCCAAATCTACATGCCAGAGTGTTAACAAATCCTTAAAAGCAGCCTGCATAAGATTGACACCCAGGTTTGAAAAAGTCTTGCACTTCGATAGGTCTTTTTCCTGAGACAGGAGACGTGGTCAACCGTCCAATCACAGGAAGCACTGCTGACCGTGCTTCCACCTTATTTATCTAAGATGTAAAAAATGTGTCTTTAGTGTAATCTTGGCTCCAGGATCTGTTTGTGCTGGACCATTTACAAAGCCACTCAACTCACACATATTTTAGTTATCTGACTGAAAAGAAAAAAAAAAAAAAAAAACATGCCTTGTGAATAATGCCGCCCACTGTTTCTCCGTTTTTTTTAAATTGTGGAGAAGTTGTGTTGAAATATTAAAGAAAGGGTTGGTTGAAGAGTTGCTATCACCATTTACCTCAGGCCACTGATCCCTCTTCACAAGATGTATTTACAGGTGTTTCCTGCCAGGAATAGGCCGTGCGTCACTGTGGCACTCTTACTTATTAAAGATTTAGGCACGGAATAATTCATCCACACATATTCAGGCCACGCGTCTTCCATTCTGTCACAACATAAAGATGTATTTGAGATATTCTTACAATTTAGAACCTTGTTCATGAATATCACGGCCCGGGCTTATTTGTGATTGTCAGTCAGGAGCTCCATCCTGTCGGGAGCAGCTGGAGGTCAGAGCTTGGCCTGCAACGTTCAGCTGGCGCAGCATGGGGAGACACATACATATTTTATCCTGCCCCATGGCAAGAGCCGAGCTATAGATAGCACTTCATTCTAGCTCCTCTGCAAACAGCAGAGGCCCTAAGATATAAAAGTAGAAGCAAAAGCCAGCAGAAAGGAAAAAGTGTCTGACTAAAGACGGGACGTTACATGGTTTCAAGTGGCCCGAAATGTCGGGGCATGAGACAGTAAATGTTTAAATCCTGCAGAGTGTGGGGAAGTACCAGTCTGTTCTTGGTGTTTTTCAAAGACCTCCAGAAGTCTTAAAGTGTCTTCAGTCGAGAACACGTCTTTGTTTTGTACTGTCTTGGCAAGCGCCATAGGAGGAAAAAGCAATGCCACACACACACGCCTTTCTTCCTACGATGTAAAGAGAAAGAAATTGTCACACTAGCAATGTCTATCTTTTTCTGTAAATAGCCTGTCAAAGCTTTTTAAACTTTGCTGCCTCCGACTCAGCCACTGTTTATTGATTTCTTCTACAATGCCACGGATTGTGCACTATGACTTTAACTTTGACACTGCCTTCAACACGGTCCCTTTGGTATGTATCTCAGTTGGTCTGGGAATAGAGTTCTTTCCCCGATTTTTGATTTAAGGCCGTTTTTCTTTTCAAATATAAGAGGCAGCAGTCGTTGTCGCATTATATTCGCCTATACTTGGATCATTTTAAGTGTGCAAAATATCTGTGTGATGAGTGTTCAGCAATATGTAAATACAAGTTTGATGTTGAAGGTGCAATATGTAAAAATTATAGTTGAAAACATTCGAAACGACAGCAAAATGATCAATGATTGTGTGAAAGGCTTAATATTAAGACTTCTATGCATTGTGTGGAAATGCATATGTTAGCATGCTAAGCAGCTAGCCCCATCCTGGTCCAAAAACACTTTCCCCGTGCATCAAGCTCCCATATCTGGATTGCTACCTGCACGGCTAACTGAGCTAATAGCAGCTTTGTCTGGCAGCAGTAGTTACTCAGCTGATAAGCTGCACCCTATTTGGTCTGAATATTGTATGTTATTATATAAAATACATAATTATATAATTATGTTGTAGGAAACCTGGAGAGAAATCTACTAGTACTGCCGCTATTGAACCCTTTACCCTCTACCCTTCATCCCTCCTGGCTCGCTTTTTCTCACACTCACCTCTTTCTCCACTCATATCTGCATCCCCCGTCTTCTCCGACACTGGATCCCTTGTCTTCTCTGACACTTTTGTCTTTTTCTTTGTATCTGTCTAACCTCTTACTCTCTTCTCATGTACCTGTCACACTTCCTGAAGTAGCGCTGTCAAAAGCTTTCCCAGAGAGCTAGGCTGGACTGCTTCTATCGAAACAATGGCAAATTTAATAAATCACCAAGGGAATCAGAGCTGGGGTGAGCCCCCATTTCCTCTTCATTGATCTCCTCTGCACTCATTTGCTCCCCAAGCCGTGAAGGGGAGGAGGCAAAACAAGGGACTAGAGATACGGCCGTCCGCGCGCATATGTGTGTGTGTGTGTGTGTGTGTGTGTGTGTGTGTGTGTGTGTGTGTGTGTGTGTGTGTGTGTGCGTGCGTGTGCCTGTGCATGTGGGTTTGTGTGTGTGCGTGGGTGTGTGTGTGCGTGTGTTGGCATGCAGATTTGCTCCAAATTGAAACAGCAGGGGTTTGTAGGGTCCAAAGATCTTCAGAAATGTTCCCATCATTCCCTTGTGGCCACATCTGCCACTATGAATATAAATGGTGTCAGGCGGCCAGATGGGATGGCTTTGAAAAATAAAAGTCCATAACTGACTGCCAGTTATTAAAAACATGCATGTGTTCTCACTTCCAACCAGAGATGTGGACACAAGTCTTTGTGACTTGGAGTCGAGTTGACTCGAGTCACTGTTTTGATGATATGCAACTTGAACTGACGGAAAAACAAATGACTGGAGACTGGACCTGGACTTTAGGACTTGACTTAAATTGAGACATAATGACATGGATGACTTTGTGTTATTAAACTCTCTTAAAGTTTGATATTTTCAGCATTTAAGTGGCATCTACTTTTATTTCGAAGTACCCTGGTCAAAGACTGTCTGTTCAGTGAGCACTTAAGGCTATTGCTAATTGAAAATGTGCCTGCAAACAAAAAAAAACAAAAAAAACAGTGGTCATTTTTGACTTGGGACTTGACTTGCTATTTGTTAGAAAAGTCGATTTTTGGGTCTCATTCCCAACTCTTACAGTCCCCAAGTGTCAATATTTGACTGAAATCAACTTTTCTTACAAATTGCACCTTCAACTAAGGACTTGACTTGACACAAAAACTTGGGATTTACCTGAGTCATATGTAAATGGACTTGCATTTCCATGGCGCTTTTCCAGTCTACTGACCGCTCAAAGAGCTTTACAACACTTGTCACATTCACCTTTTCGCACACGCACTCATACACTGATGACAGAGGCTGCCATGCACGACCTTCCAATTACTAGACAACCCGCTCTACCTCTTGAGCTACAGCCACCCTGCTTCATGCCTGCTTCCAACTCTTCAAATACAACAAGCTTTGGTCAGTTAACCCTCTCGCATCACTTTCCAGGGCTCTGTGGTCAAGTTAGTAGCGACTGGTTGACTGGTTGGTAAATATATAGTACTTTAAACTGTATCTGCAAAGTACCTAGTGACTAAAGTTATAAAATGAATGTAGCGACATTTCCCTCCAAATGTAGTGGAGAGGAAGTATAAAATATGAATACTAAACTAAAGTAAAAGTATCTCGAAGTTGTACTTAAGAACAGGACATGAATTTATGTACTTAGTTACATTCCATTGCTGCCTACTACCATATATGTGTGGATTCAGAGCACTCCAATCCATCTCCCAAGCTGCACTGCAAGCTGCATCACCACCTGCTTCAGGGCACACAGGGCACAAGTGCCTGAAAATGTTGCCATGTGTCTCCCTGACTTTCAGTCGAGAGGAAATATCTTCTTGAGCCTAAAGAGAAAGAAGGGTCAAGCACTATTTATGGACAGGGAGTCATGGTCAAAGGTTTTCAGTTTCTGACAGACAGTAATTCCCGAAGGCTGTCTCAGCGATTTGGTGGGAGCCGGCCTAGTCTTGTTCGTTTTTTTTTTTTCTTTTTTGGAGTAGCTAGTCCTTCAGTGTACGATTTGCTGACAGAACAACTGTTGCCCTTCCTGGTGCCGGGTATCGTTTTCTGTAAAGGTAAAGGCATCAGATACTGGCATCATTGAGTCAGACTTTGTCGTGCAGTGTATTTTTAGAAACCTCCGCCTCTGAAAATTAGTGCTTTGGCAGTGAGTCTTCCTACTGGAAACATGTATGTGTACGACGATCTATTCCTACCCCAACTGATGATTTCTAACAAGTGATATCAAACCATCTGCATGTGTTACTACTGTTTTTTTTTGTATAAGCAGAAATTGTATCAACAGCGGATGTATGAGCAATAGTAGTGTCTGTAAGCAATGACTAACAAATACTATCCTGGATACTGCCATTATTTGTGGTAGATTGATCGCGGTCACCGTCACGATGATGACATTCAATGTGTTTCCCGGTGTCCCCCCGTCAATCTGACTCTCACTCGCAGGGACAGGGCCGTTTTCCGAGGGAAAGTTCACGGAGGGCTGAACATCGCAGTGATTTATTTCCATTACAAACACTCGGTGAGTTAAAGTTTTCTGCCGGTGACAGACGCTGTTTTTCGGGCAGAAATGTGACAAAGAGTCGGTAGGACAGGCGGGAGGACAGACAGGAGGACGAATGCTTCTCCACGTATATCTGCAGTATTTTTTTCCTTATATAGGTTGCCAAAGACAGTCGCAGTTACTACGTTACTTTTGTTTGGTCATGTAACGTTGCTTTGTGGGACATTTCTCTGTATTAAATTGAGTGAAGGACCTGTGTCTTTAACGACGGTCCGATCGACACGCCCTCGATACATGAAGCCGGCTTATCCCTTCACACTGGTTTCGTTCTCCGATAATACGGCCCTTATACTACCTCCAGAGACGTAAAATTTCACCCCTCGCCACCGCCGAGAGATTCACACTGAGACGGAGGCGGGTAATTGTCATACTAAAGCCGCATACAAAAGCCAGTGTGAATGGGGCTACTGTTAGATTATGTTGTATTAACTGGGACTACCTCAGTAATGGTATTGTTTATGTAAAATAAAATACAAATTCTTACATAATGCAGTTTCTCTGTTCAGTTCCTCTCCTGACATGATTGCTTTGGCCCTCATAAATGAACAGCAATACCAATTTCAATGTTGAGGATTGAGTTTCTTACATACATACAAATACAGACAGCAGAATTCTTTGGATTGGATGTGTTGGTGCATGCGTCAACCCCTATAATAACCTATTCCCAATGTAAAAAATACAACGCAACTTAGCAGTTAACTACTCTGGCAGTGAGAAGCTTGTTAGCGCTAACCCTTTTTTGTGTTTTGCCTGACTGGCGAGGCTTTTCCTGTCACCTCAGTGGCCTCCTAATAAGAGCACTGAGTATTGTACATGTCCATCAGAAAGTGAATGTTAGCATATTTTTACCCAACTCTCTGCATGAGCTTGCTCACCAATGAGGTCCCCGGGGGGGAAGGCCGGACTGTGAGAGATAGGTTGT
>CAEMYA010000179.1:9551174-9568674 GCA_903131615.1 Diplodus sargus | reverse complement strand
AATTCAATGTTCTGTGGCCTTAACAATGGATGCGAAGGAACACAAAGAATACAATTATCCTCTCTGACAATTTTATGTGCTTTGGCGCTGTTGGTTTTGATGGCCATTTTCATATTGGTAATGTCCATGAAAACATGATAATGGGATCTGGAGTCCACTTAAATTTCGATGCCTTCCACGCGGCTGCAAAAGCAATATACTCCAGGCACAGGAACAGGGGAATAAAAGCGGGACAGGAGTTGAGAAATGTGTAAACATTTACATTCATACACACATACACGCTGTTAACGGAAGCCCACATAAACAAGCACGGGCTGCGGAAAATTGAGAAGGGTTATCATCTCGCGTTGGGCGCCATGAGACCACCAGGAATACGTTGACTGAGGCGGCATGCTGTTGACATCCACTGCTTATGAGACACTGTTAACACACACTCAGCACTGATAAGGGAGTAACTGCAGATAAGGGAGATGAAAAGCGGAATATAAAGACAACAGAGCTTTAGCTGACATTGAACTCAAAATGAGCAGCCGGCGTGGACTTGGGGTCTGGGGAAAAACAAATGACAGAATAAAATATCTTGGTATAGCAGCTTCTGACAGATGTGAGAAATGGGGCATACCGGCAAATTGTGTGTATGTGTGTGTTTGTCGGGGGTAAAGAACAGTGACAAAGAAATATTGCATTCATGATGAATGCAGACACACATGTGGGAGGTATTGTGGTGGATCAAAGATGACATGGAGGGCCATCTTGTTGTAATACAGTCAACTGATTGCTCTGTTTTAATACAGGCATTGGCTTTACATGATTAAGTATACTCTATGGGGCAAACACCTTTTCATTGTGATGTTTTAGTATTTCAAGACGGTTGAAATTTAAGATGTGCGCGTTAGTGAGGAAGACAAGGATAGAAACAAACACCGTTGGGTTGTGGCAACATTTAGAGACAAAATGACATTTGTTCCGAGAAGACTGTGACTCCAGGCGCTTGGGTTCGGCCTGGCATCTCGTCTTTCCTTGAAATGGAACAAAGAAAGAGAGATAAAGAGAGTTTCAGGAGGCTATGAAATATGTATGCGAGCAGTTAACCTCAAACATGCTGTCACACACTCCGCTCAGTCACGGCAGGTCAAAGCTTAAGTGCCGCCCGCTTTATCCCCTTCGTGTTTGTTTTGCTAACCCCCCAAAATACCTGAATTAGCCTAGCGCTACCTCAAATGGCCTGAGGGAACGGAGCTCACTTAACCGTTGGTCTTGCTCCACGTTTTCCTTTCAAATGTTACCATTTTTAGCCCAGTCTATTGACACTACAGGTGAACTGGATTCCGAACGCTGAGTGTGTTGTTCCACTCTGGGTAAACTTTTGTGTCCTTACTACTTGTTGTTATCCTTGGCTTCAAGTGGGTATTAACAGAAAAAAAAGTGTTAATGATATTAAATTGTATATTTTAAATGGTGCCAGCTAGGGCAAGGTGATAATTCAATCTTTCCTCTTTATTCACTCAATGGATTTTTTTTTTTTTCAAATGAAGAAATAGCGTTATTTCACAAGATCATTTCAACCATTGTAGCTGAAATTCAAGTTCAATTTGTTATTTGATGCTAATGTGATTTCTATTTCCAAGAACATTCACGCTGCATTAATGCACATGAATACTACCACATACCACCACTGTGCAATACAAAAGAAAAGACAGTGAGTTATTCACCTACTATTGATGTAATTGTCAAATTATGTAGTATTTTTTTCTAGATTCAAAAAAAATATTTTCTTGTGCAGCTGGACACTGACAACCCACCAAGGCAGTTCTTTAAATTTCAACAGACGTGCTTTCAGTGTCATGGACATATTTTACACTAACTGAATGCAGCATTTTTGTTAAACTTAATCAGAGTAATAGAGTAATGCTTACAAGTCATTTACAAATATGTACATTATATTTGGATTGGATTTGTAGACAAGGATAGTTTGAAGGTGCAATACGTAAGAACTGACCAGGGTCGAAACCAAAAAGAAAACAAGAGTAACCACTAATTGCTGCCAACCGTTGCCGCAGTTAACTCGTTAGCTCATTCAGCCATGCAGCTAGAGCGGACTGTGAGCTCGGAACACCAAGAGAGTGTTGGTGAGTGTTGAACTGGGATGCTATTGGCTTTTTAACTTTAGTAGATGTCTCCCCAACATCAGACAAAGCCATGTCATAACATCAAAACTTTTATTTCGTCACATTCTCTTGATAATTTTAGTTAATCTTTGAATGTTTTTAACCGACCATTGATTTTATAAACTTTACATGTGGCCAGGGACAGCAGATGAAACAGTAATGTTAATTAATATGCATTGTCCCTATAGAATAAACATTCATACATTAATTGTATTGTCTTCTTTGTGTATACTGTTTAGTGCACCATGTAGGATTGGTGTTCTTAATGAACCATAGTATAGCTTCTACAATAGGCTGAGTCTGAAATACTGTAATCCATGTCCTGTGACGTGTGTGTCAAAGTGTGTATTAAACACAAAGAAGAGAGCGTTTGCATTCCTGTACACCGTCCTACATACTTGTGTGCTACTTCAAGTTGTGCGAAAAACTAACTTGGGCATGGTCGGTTTGAAGTTAAGAGCAAGGACGGGGAAATCCTTCGCAAGTCGGTGCCAAACAATGTCGTGAACTCTGTTTTAGTTTCTGTGTCTCATGCGTTCAAAAGAATTCCTTCAGCACAAGACAGATCCCACTCACAGCCAAGGGTTGGTGCGCACACACACTTCAGTTTACAAAAATATTGCCGGAAGCAACAGCTACAGTAGCTGCTTCAGCATGAAAAGCCAGTGTGCGACCTGGAAAAAGGGTTATTTCAGTCGAAACATCGTGTTACCCTTTATTGTACTTTTAATGGGGAATGCAATAACTTCAGCATGATGGTTCTCTTCGAAGTTGATTTCCTGCCCAACAGGAATTCTTTCTCTTGTAAGGCAGGGAGAAAAATACAAGTCGACATAGCCAGACATTGGTGTTTAGTAAACTATTGCATTATGGTAGAAGAATGCCGAAACTCTCCTCCCTTGGTGAGACAAATTTGACACTTAATGGTGGGCCTCAGGCCAGTTAAGTAATGCATTTGATTATTAAGATGCAAAATGGATCCCATTTATCTTAATTGACTGACCTGCGAGTGTCACTCCGCCAGCCATGCTCAAACTATAAAAAAAATTAATGAAAATGAGGGGTCCTACCTTTTGAAAAGAGCATTTTTTATCTAACAAAAATAAAACGGCATAAACATTGTTAGAAATAATCGTGATTAATGTTTCATTTTTGTCTCCAGACACATCAGGAGGAAATTGAACCTCACGGCGGTGCGACTGCCTGCTTTGGGGAGCAGTGCTGTAGACTGTTAGTTAGCCCCGAGTCAAATATTTTGATATCAATGCAGTTTGATCTACATGGAAGACTGCTTGGTAGTAATTAAATTGGTTATCAACAACAGAAGCTAGAAGCAGCGAGCAGCAGTAGTATCTTTAATTGCGAATATTATGGACAAAGGCTCTGCTGTAGACACTGGCCACTTAGCAGCAATTACACTGTATGGGATATAAGCAAGAGTGTTAATTAGACAAACGCACACACAGCCCACTAACACAAAATATATTACTTTCTTATTCTCATTAAGCAATATTATATTATGATTTTTATTAAATGCAAATATCTTGAAGTTCTGTTCCTCATAAAAACAAATTAAAGACTGTTTCACCAGAATTGTGGTGCAGGAAAAATAAGTTTAATTTACGTGAGCCATATTTGCAAAAACTGAAACAGGAAATAAATTAAACGGTCATTAAGGGTCATTGGATTATTGCTGGTGTCATGTTTTGTGTGAATGCATATGTCAGCTACTAGCCTAACTGAAGTTCAAGATGTTTAAACTAAACAAATGATCCTCAAAGTGGGTGTCAGGGGTCCTTGGATGGTTCAGATATATATAAATTACCCATAAGTAACACAGTGAAAGAACATGTGACAGCTCTGGTCGTAGGTTTCGCACACTTTTGGTGATCAAACATCCTAAAGCGTACTCATCTCATCTCTTGTGAACAGATGTGTAATCACGCCGTCTCACTCACGCTTCCAGAAGTTATGATCTGAAGCTACTGCTGTTTTTCATTATACTGCATCGAGTAGATTTTTGATTGTCGTGCTTGTTTGCTCACTGAACCATGTGCCTCAGCTACTTGAGTGTGCTTGACTCCCATTTAGAATTTCGTCTGCCTTCGGGCATCCCGGATCAATGTATGTAATGATAACATAGGGATTCAAAACTTTAACACACTAATGAAAATATCTCCAGAAAGTAGAGATGCAGCCCTCTGGCTGTACAGAAGTCTACCGTACCGAACATTGTCTTGCTCTCTGCCTCTTCAGTCATGTATGAATCCTCAGACCGGTGTTGAGTCTTATACAGAAATGCAATCAGCAGATATTGTGTCCAAGTAGAAAACTAAACAATGGACAAAAGGCCTTAGTGTTACATGTTTTGTTCATTGCTTATTGGTGGTTAACAATGGGGTCGCATAGATGTGAATGTCACAACGTGCTATTGTTTTCGTAACATTCAAGGATAAGTGGATGACTAGCTTAACAAACGCCTATACAGAAGTTTCAAATCATATTGTAGCTAGTGCCTTTCACCCAAGGGTTTTACTTAATCAGTGTAACTGCTAACAGTGTGAAGCAATCAGTATAGACTTCAAGCAATGACAGTTTGAGGGGACGCTAGCTGGTTTTGCTTTAAACTATTATTTACCGTAAGTATTATTACAGATTATTCCACATGATTCTTCAAGTCCCGCCGTGCAGAATGATCGGGACAGTCTCTTTTGGCAGTGATTAATCAAACTGTTTTCTGCTGAAAAATGCAACAAATCTTCCCAAAAATATAGTGGAAAATCATTGTGAATGAGCTCAAACCCGGCCCTATTTGGGGCCTTGTTGCCTCGCCATACCTTAACACAGAAAAGTGACTCAAAGTGTAAATGTGTCAGCAGAGGTGGGACTTCACTGGTCCCAGTGGTCATTTTGATAGCTTGAAGAGTTCACAAGCAATTTCAGTTTCGGGGAAAGTTCTGTTGGTTCCAGATTTTGTAATGGGAATGTTCAGTGGGTGGCATCATTGCTGGCATGGAGAAGAGTTGAAAAAACTCCTAAAAGAGTTCTCTTAATCTCGATTAAGCTCCCACAGTTATGTAACCATCATTGCAAACAGTACTTTTGGCTGTATATGCTTTCAAGTAACAAGAACACCACCAACCCCGTGTCAAGCTCCGATGTTTATATTGAGCCAGAATTTCTTGAGGCAAGCAGACAGTGCCAGTTTTCAAACTCACTGTCATTCAAGAAGCTAGTGTTTGCCAGGTATTTTTTTATGTAAAATTAACTGAGCTAAACACACAGGTACAAACACAGCACATGACCACACACGGGCAACATTAGTATCAGAACACACACTGCTACATTTCTTGTGATTAGATTATCTGAGTATGTCTGCTATGCACATAACTCTTGGCGTTTTAATAATGCAAGGCTCCGCAGTTTGCTTGTTGGCTTGAAGACAGGAAACGTAGGCTCTGAGGGTCCCGGATCGAGAAACATTGAGGTCTTTTATTAATACTGAAAATTGTTGTGAGAAGTTTGCTAACTTGGAAGCCGGAGGGCACAAGCCAACATCTGTCTCCCAAATGAGGCCAGGGTCATTTTGCATCAACTCTTGCATCTGGTTGCTGTGGGACCATTACCATAGACCTACGGGCAGCAGTGGGCTGCCTGACGAAACACGAGCTTTAGTTTAACGACGAGTGAATCGGAAACAACCGTGTGTCAGTCCAAGGATGATATTTGTTCTGAGGCGGCGGCGCCTCTGCTATTGTTAGCTTTCCATTTATGATATCAAAAACAACGTGAACACTTCTGCCTCTTCACTTTCACCCTCGTCCTCTTCATCTCCCTCTTCCCCGGCTTTATGCACGCTCATTGGCATGCATGATGAGTCTCCACTGGGAGCAACACATCACCATTATTCATGGAAAGAGTACACCTCAGAGCCAGACTGACAGATCAAAAGATGTTGATGATAGGTGGGGGGAGTGGTGGTTGGGGTGATAAATGACCCCATCTCTTTTGGAGATGGCTGTGCTGCTGGAAGTTTGGGGACAGAGCAGTTTTCACACTTTCTCAAGCAGATGTTTGTTTTGCGCCACTGTTCTCTATCCCTATAGGGTATTTGCAGATATAATGAGCACAGTATAGACAAAGCAGTTCTCCTTCAAGGGGAAACTCCAGTTTCATACATTGACTGTGTTTACAGGTCTTCTGGGGTACCACTACATATGTGGTGGAGAAAAAAAATAGCATAAAACCTTTTTGGTGCTCTAAAGGAAGTTGCATGTTCAGTAATCAGATAAATTGCCTCTAGTGGCAGATTTGCATTGTGGGATATGTAGGAGCCAGGTTTATAAAAGCAGCCCACTGGTTAATCATCACCTCCGCTACTACTGAACACTGCTGGACTTTTAAAGATAAATGAACAGTACGGCAGAACCAGAGAAATCACCTTTTTATACACTCAAGAAAAAAATGATTAATTGGATATACTCAAGTGAATGGTGGGGAGGATTTCAATACAATATATATATTTAGCCCCAATTCAAAATAAGTACATCCATGCAATATAATTTAACTTGGTTAGTCCAAATCACTTTCATCAATTCAGCTAAAATGTAATAATTACATTACCTGAATGAGATAGTTTTGAGTCCATCCAACCACCCCAAATAATAAGGCGTAATTAATTTCCATTTGATACCCCACTGGGAGACGCGTAAGACAAAATTGAGGTGTTTTTGTTCAAAATTGCCAGCATGTTCAAAGGCAAAATTCCCACTATCTGGTTTGAGCAGCACAGCTTTGTTTTCTTTACCCCGTGGTACAGATGATTACTTTAAAACAAGGTCACAGTTTTGCAATTACCCACCACGCTGACGAATGGCCTTCAGTGTATCATCACAGGTGCTGAGGGAAATAGGTAGTGTCGACCCCATTTGGGGTAACAAATAATTAAAATGATGTTTATCTTCCTTTTCAAAACACGGTGTCTACATTCCCCACGACACAACTTGCCACTGAGTGACATCACTGGAGGCAATTTATCAGGTACCACGCAGCTTCCTATGGAGGCATAAATATCTTCAAAATACTTTCTTTGATTTCTTTTTTTTTTTTTTTGATGCAGTAGTATTTCCAAGACTTGTAAACACACTAATGTGTAGATATTCTGGAGTTACCCTTTAAGTTCTAATTATCTCCCTGGAATTGAACAAATTCATATTTTATGAAATACAGCATTGTTTCTTAGCAAAGGGCTATAGATTTACATATCGTTGAATTCCATCACCTGTTCTAGACAGATAATACAGGGGTTTAATATTCTCTACTCATAATGAGTCTCTTTGGTGGCATAAATGAGCCAGAACATATCTAGAACAGGTCATAGGAATTTCCCGTCCTATCTGCGTTTGTAATTCTATATTCTAAGAAAAGGGAAGTGAATGCCTCTCTCTTTGCTAGGCATTCTTTCAGCACAGCCAGTTGTTTTGGAGTCATTCATCAGGAAGAGTGAGACTGAGCCATCAGGGGAAAGCGTTGGCAGGATCCCTGTAGAGATGAAGCAATATTGAATTGATGGAATCATTTAAAGGCCAGGGAGAAAAAAAATGGAAAGAAGAAATAACACTGTGGTGCTTTTTTACAGTGTCTAAATGAGCCAGCCTAGTGCCTCACGATGCATATCATAATCTAATCTCTTATATTTCAAAGAAAAGAAAAGAGATAAAAATAAAGCAAGCTATTTTTGTCCGTTATGCATCTGTGAGTGTTAGAATTTTTACTGTGTGTCCATCACTGTTTGCAAAAATGATTTCCACCCTAAAGCCTTCTGACACGGCTGCCATATTCACTTTGGATCTCTTTCTTCCTAGCCATTGACCCAAACACGGAGTCGGTAGAGGATTTGATGCAGAGGTTCCAGGACAGTTTCCGTGTTCCCAACACGCCAACAGACATGTCTCACTACCAGCACGTGATGCACAGCTCATCGACAGGCCGCCGGAGGGTCCCCAGCCACACCAGAGGTAGGACACAAAGTCATTCAGAGAGTTCAACGCTTAGTGGGCGGGATGTCACAGACTTTGCACAGGAGATGATTTGTAATATCTGCATGTTCTCTTCAATTGGACTGTGCATACTGAACTGTCAGCTGACTTTTCACACTTCTGTGGTACATATTTGATGATGATCAGAAGTGATATTCGTCTTTAAAAGTAGCTTTTAATAGCATGGGCCGATGGACAATAAATGAGGCCCCACGCTTCCACTCTGCTTCACAAAACGTGTAAATTTACATGTGGATTTTTCTTTTCATCCTTTCCGAGCAGCAATTAACAATTAATTTCACTTGGAAGCCTTTTAGTATGTGACAGCTTGTCGACTGAAAATCGCTTTATGTGATGCCTTTTATAAGAAAAAAAAAAAAGAAAGAAAAAGCAACCTGGCATGCCAAGTAACATATTCTTTGCATTACTGCCAACTATTATCCAAAGACTATTAAACTGTCCAGGTGGGAACTGGATTAATTGTATTTTTAATGCGCTCATTTCAGTATGAAAAATGACACGCATCTATTTAAGGCAATTCAAATGCTTCATTTCTCTTCACCTGCCTAAATTTGGAATAAGGGAGAAAAACACATGCAAACGCAGCAGAAAACTAAGAAGACTCCACACAAACATTTGAATCTACAACTGTTTTAACCGCTGAGCCACCATGCTGTGCTAGAGAATTACTAAACTGCTCTGAAGACTCACAGTTCATTTTCTTCAAGTATTCAAATATGTATGTATGTATATATATATATATATATATATATATATATATATATATATCCTATTGTGGCACATGAGTATACCATGGAGTCATAATTTGCATGTGAACATATCCATCATATTCCCATATTCATCATTCACCATTTTGCATAGCGATCGCCTGACCTGCTGTATAGGCTATCCTTCGCCTGCCTATGGGGCAATGCATAATATGAGCATCAATTAAATTGAGACTATCTTCAAAGAATTGTTTGAGTTTCTTTTGAAAAAAAATAATACTTTTTGTTTTAGGAGCCCCTGTACACCAGTCAAACCTTTGCAATTTAGAATAGTGTGTGTGTTTTACTGTATCATAATTGCTGCCGGTTTACTCTGTTGGCTTTCTGTTTCATTGGAGATCAAATGGGAGCACAGTTTCGCACGTGTGAGAAAATATGCCCAGTGCAATTTTTGAGATGGGACACGTGGGTGACAGCAACCCTCTGCCACGGCAATAAATTCCGCTTATTAGCAGCGAAATCCCCATTCATTTAATCAGACATGTTGTAAAAAAAATAAATATGCGGTCTGTGTCATTGGTCATACTGTTACGACTAGTGAGACATTAACATTGAAAATTAGACATTAACCATGACGAGTTCACCTACCCTTGACAGAATAACTTAACACCCCCTTGATCACTGTCACCTACAGTAGATGCAAAAGACAACACTGAACGATTTTTCATGTTTGCCTACCTACTTCTGCTTGGCTTATTATTCACTCTGGTCACATAGCCAGCTGTTAAGAGACTTTATATTGCCGACTATCTAGAACACTTGAGCTTGGATTGTGCTTGTCTTATTTGCTGTTGAGGATTTATTTCTGCAATATTAAAACATATCTTGTGTCAACCCCGTGAAGCAAATCATGCCTCTTAAATTAAATCTGCGCAGGTCGAGCTCCTCAAAACTCTGTGAAGGACACTGCTGAGAGGTGCCCTCTCTGAGGTCAGTAGTAAAAGAGTTTCCTTTACGGGCCTATAATTAGGGCTCAGGAAAAAAAGCGCAGGCCAATACTACAAACATGATAATGGGACAAACACTTATACTGAGGAGGAAACTCTATTAGTTGGAGTGAAGTTAAAGGAGAAAGTTAATTGGTGTGACCCAGAAGGTTAGTGCTGCATAAACGAAATGAATGCATTGCCAGATTCCTTCAGAAGTGCACCAGGCGAAAGCCAAGAGTAAAGTGGATTATGGTTAGACAGATGCTTTTCTTTCTCACACTGGTTCTTGATCGACCTTTGTATGCCGTGCAACAGCTACATTTCTCCTTCATTTAATCCTTGATCTGTGTCTATGGTGGCTATGAACTAGATCAGGTTGAAATTGCATGGCAATTCTGCAATTCTTAACAAATAGACACACATCAGCCACAACATTAAAACCACAAATAGGTGAAGTGAATGACACTGATCAACTAATTCAAACTAATCGACATTGAAACCTGGGGTTCTTGCATTCATGTAGATGCCACTTGACATGCATTACCCACCCAATCATGGTTACAAGTAACTCCAACCTCATGGCATCTGCACTCCCTGATGGCAGTGGTTCCACCAGCAGGACAACAAGCGTCACTGCCACAATGCAAAAAACTGCTCAGGAATTGCCTGAGGAATGTGACAAAAAGTTCAAGGCATCCACCTGGTTCCCAAAACCCCAGATCCCAATCCGATTAAACATTGAGACATCCCTGAAATTAGTCTGATCCACGGATGTCCAACGGTGGATCAGACTTGGCTCTGATCCGTCAAGGCATGGACACAGGACCTCTGGGGTCTTCCTGAGGTGTCTGGCACCAGGGTGTTTGTGGCAGATTTGTTGAGTTCTTAGACAGGCTGTGAGGTGAGCGGACCTGTTCTAGAACGTCCCACAGGTGCTCAACTGGATTGGGAGAAGTTGGTCTGCAACAGTGTTTTAGTGGGTGGCAAATGGCAACTAAATGAATGCCAGGACCTTTGCATTGCATTGTAACAAGATGATTGTTGTTATTGACTTTGTCTTGTTCTGGCTGATGGATGTATAGTTTTGACAGTGTAAATCATTTATACCTTTGGCCAGTATGATCTAAGAGCTGTATTATGGACAGTATGGCTGAGTAAGACTTGACAGCAAAGGCATCCATGACACTCAGATTTAACCAAGCAGCACAGACAGGTGGAGGGAAAGACATCATCCGTCTAGTTTACAAGAAGTGACATGAAGTGCTTAGGCTGAGAGTAATGTCAGTGACATGACATGACAGGACATGAAGCACAGGTGGTCACGGGAGGGGGGACTAGAAGGTCTTCCCTTTTTTCAAATGTATTTCAAAACCGCACACTTTAACAACTTGTAGGAGACAAAGCTTACTTGGAAATGGTCAATGTCAAATTAAAAGTTTCCCTACCTGGAAATAAATGTATGCCTTTTAAATGACATTGTAGAGAAATGAGCAACTTCAAATAATCGTCTTGTCTTTCCAAGAAGCGGAAGGGGGTTGCCTGAAGGGGGTTACGCAGTGATTCTTGAGAGAAAATGGTGAGACATACACCTCTCAATCATGACGAACCAAACCTGGGGGTTGGTTTCTAAAAGCTTCTTAAAGCTGAGACAGTTTTAGTCCCATTTTAAATCTATGTGCCAGAGTCATTATTTATTTAAGATGCCTTTGGGAAATTGACTCTGGGCTCCTCATCAAGGGAGGGGGGGATCCAGCATGTGTCTCAGAAATTCATGCTTAACAAAAGAGGAGCTTTGATGTGCAACATAATGGACAAGGTGGTAAAAAAGCCACTGTTGATGTGCATACAGCTGGCTAGCCTTCACGAGTTGTTGTTCAAGACATCTGACTGGGAGGACGAACAGTTGGTGCTGTAAGGATATGATGTGGGGCGGATCTGCACCCAGCAGCACACACAGTCATTTCCAGGAAATGCACATTTATTTCCTTGAAGCCTGAGATATAGGGGAGAGAGCATGCCACTAATGGCCAATCTGTGCGCCTGAGGGCTGTCTGGATTTGAGATTTTTCCCAAATCTGCGTGGGAGGGACAAGAGCAAATAGAGCAGCTGTATAAAAACACATTATACTAGTACCTGGTTGTGAAGTATAACTGCCAGTGGTTTATAAACCAAAGTACCTTAGTTAACTCCATTCACATTTTGGTTAATGAAAGAACACCTAAATATAGTCAGTTGGAAAACTACAGTAGCGGTTGTGTCTACTCAGCTAAGCCCTGCAGCTGTTCATCTACTCTTCTCCTGGTGTCCACAAACCCGCATATTGCAATTTTGCTTCGTAGCAACATTCCTCACTTCCCTGTCAGCATGCATTGCCCTAGTTTCTTGTAAGCACAATGTTATACCTGGACTCTCAGAAAATGTTAGCTCATGCACCGATTTTCTACCCGCAGTCACTAGCCTCACTTTTTTCCAATTTTCCCTCCTCAACAGCAACTCTCAGGACCTTACCTGAGAATACTTCACCAAGCATGACCAGAACGATCACCAGATTTAATATCAGCATTCAAATCAGATATACAATTATGCACAATTTGAAAGCAATTTTAAGTTCTTATTAAGAGGTTGTAATTCAGCCTGTCCTGCAATCCCATATTGCATCCCCAATCAGTTACACATTCGGTAACTTCATGTGTCTTGGGCAGATAAGATGCTTGCACAATGATAAAAAAAAAAGGTCCAAGTCGAAGTCAGGCCATGTGTTGCCAAGATAAGATTAGATACAAATTGCAATGTCATCGTTCATACCAGCTTTGGAGATGGTTATCAACAGGGGACACATGCTGGCCTGATGTTCAAAAGGTGTAAACTTCTCGTCAGAAAAACAAAAAAAATAGGTCGAATGTGATAGCAGCTTATTATGATTCGTCTTACTTGTTCGGTGGCACCCTGAAGTGGTTGTTATAAAAACAACTCTCTAACCCAATAATGATGGAAGTCAGGTGAAGTAGCAGAGTGATGCGTCTCCATAGGGGGGTTAGAGGACTTTCATCACAGAGGCCACCGTGTATATGTAAATGTATACAGGGAGTTATTTTAACGTACTAATGGAGTGATGTCATGTCACTAGTACACTGGTCCTGTCGTTTGGTAATAGTGGTATATGTTGTTCTGTCAGTTACTAGCAATGGACCTTTGTAGTCCTTTGTGTAAGAGATGTAATGAACCGGTTTGCTTTTCTATGAGAGATATTGTAGAGTTACATCATTCAGTCACTGTATACGTCTCCAATTACCCAGCATTGCCAGATAACAAGGGTTGCATGCCAACATTGGCATCACAACATGACTTGTCCTCGGTCATGTTGTTTTGATAGGCTATCCATAGTCAGAGTCAAACCACATTACACTAGCTCTGTTGTTTTTTTTTTAACAGGCAGTCATAAGTGATTTTATTTGGTCCTTGGTCACGATAACCCTTAACCCAGCTATTGATGTAAATGTTTTTTTCTAGACCAGCAAAGTGTTGGTGCCACTCTGGAACCAATTTTCCTGGCTATTCTTTGGCTGTTCCAGAGTGGACACTGGCTCCAAACCAGCACATGAACTGCCTTGGCTGCAAAGGGGTAAACGTGGCAAGCAAAATGTGTCTAACTTGTTTATTCATGCAAGTCGTTAATGTGTTTGTGTTGTTACAAAGCTAGCTAGAAGGGTTTTAGCATGTTATCCAGGAAAATTATGGAAGTTTGGCAACCCTCCCACCGTCTTGACTGCAGCCCACTTGCCCCACCAAGATTTGCTCTGTAAAATCAGGACACATTCTTATCTGCCTCATGAAGATGCATACATGCATGACCGTATACATTTTTGATTCGAGGTTCACAAAATGATTTGTATGAGCGGGGCCAGTCACTCTGATGTCGCCGAACCGACCAATCAGTGAACCCTTTCTTCACTCCAAGAAGTTGTTGCGTTATGCTGTCAAAGCCTGCGAGTCAGTAATTTTTCCATGCCAATGTGCAGTTTGGAGAACAGTTAGTTTTCATGTTTTGTTCCACGTGGAATAATCCATTAGAATGAAATGCCTCTGAAGCCCTTTCTTTTGTAGTCCTGCCACCCCCTGGATATGCTTTTTTCCAGCTCTGTGAACACTGTTTCTAATGATCTGGAGTCGGCATGCTGTGCACTGCTGTCCCCCTTCCCTCTGAAGTTTGATCAGGGGTAGCAGTTCATCCTAAACTTTTTAATGTAACTGGTTCTTCTTTCAGTGCTATAATATGACCTGTGTCCTTATTTCCCCTATCAGATTCTATACATAAGGCATTATGTATTGGTGTGTTTATTGTCTGTACGTGCTTTTCTTTCCTTTCCCGGCCTTTGCTGTAGCGTTGCTCTCTCCCACACATTATGCTTAAAGCAAGGTGCAGAGCGTTGGTCAATTATGACCTGGAGTGGACAGTGTCCTTGCCTATCGTTCCGTACACATCAAAGAGTGTGGATTAAGTGGCTATTTTGTGTGTATTTCTGCCCAGCCGAAGTACGAAAATCGCTGCTTTGAACGAACAGAAATAACTTGCAGAGGAAAAAACCCCACTCAGGTTGGACGATGAGAAAACGCCTTGTGCAGCGTCCCATATTAAGACAATGATGTATTTGTTTGGTATGCGGAGGTTTCATACATGAACATGCACCGACAACGTTTTGACATTGAAGGAGCTTCCCTTCTCTAGCCTCAAACACGAATAAGAAAATATAAGCATATCATAAAGTTCTCTGAAAAGGCTGCACATTCAGAGCACCCTTTATAAGGTCTGTGTTGTTAAAGCAAGATGTAACTGTCGTTGTTCCGGTGTAGCCAGCCAAGTCTAAC
Organism: Diplodus sargus; assembly: GCA_903131615.1. Taxonomy (NCBI): domain Eukaryota; kingdom Metazoa; phylum Chordata; class Actinopteri; order Spariformes; family Sparidae; genus Diplodus; species Diplodus sargus. The sequence continues at coordinate 9,553,884 of CAEMYA010000179.1, read as the reverse complement.
ACATTGTGATTTAGTCAAATATTAAGATTTATCCTGGAAAAAAAAAAAAAAAGTTACTCCCTTATTTGCATGCACCTCTGCGCGTGCTATTCCCCGCTGTGGTGTTAATGCATTTCCATGTGCTGGCTAGAAGCTGTGGTAGTGTTTTGATGTGTCACAACGAATACTTTGGCTCATTACGATGAGGATAACCTTATGGTTATTATCCAGCCTTTCTCCTGTTTAATTGATGCTTTGAAGTAGCACATGAAAGTAGTTCTGTGCTGGCTTGTTTGTGTGTGTGTGTGTCTGTGCTTGCGTGTGCGTGTGCGTGCGTGCGTGTGTGTGTGTGTGTGTGTGTGTTCCACAGCGCTTGAATTCATTTCGTGCTCACTGCACTTTCAGCAGTCCTCAATCTTCGCTGCCGACAAAACACAGTGATTACAGCTGTGGGTCTGGAGCCCTTGGGCTTCACTACAACAGGCCATGCAGCTGATCGACTGCCAAGTCAGAGCAGTGTGTGGCTCAGATTTTGTATTTTTTATGTGGGAATGACTGAGAGAGACACAGACGAAATGACAGAGCCAGATCACACAACTGTCTGTCTATTGACCAATACTTCCTCTGTTTAATCCTCTGTTTCTTATATGGCTCATGATTGAGGAACTGCCTGTTATGTGACCTACTACATAATGCAAAATCCTCGTTACTGTTAGGTCATTTTATTTCTCTCATTTCCCTGCAAAAATCTTAAAATGATTTAAACAAGGAAAAATCTGCTAGAACCAGCAAACCACAAAATTAGGTCCTCCTTTAATAACGGTGGCACAGCAAATGCTAATGTTTTTTTTTCCCACCATTTTAACCAAAATACATATATGAAAATATGTATTTCAAATGTGGATGGGACAATTAAAACAGAGCTTTCATGGATTCTGGTGCCTTTTAGCAGGTGGTTTGATACGTTATCGGGATATGGTAGCATTAAAAAATACATTTCTTTCGGCCTACATTTTGTCATTTCATCCAGAGGAAGTGCACCAGATCACCTATTTGAAGTTATTTAAAAAAAAAAAAAATAATGTAATGGTAGCACTATAGCAACAGTTAAAAGATTTCAGATAAAAAATACTGTAAGAGCTCCTCCCTACATTTATAGACCCTTCTTCCCTTTTTGTTTAGACCACTTGTTTATTCTTTACGTCTTCATTTCACCCCTCCCTCTCTCTTTTTTTTTGCATATTTTTATCTCCCTTTCAACCTTCCTGTCATGTTTCCCTTTTACCCTACCCAGTACACTAGTCATTGTGTAATGAATGCGATGCCCATGAATTAGATTCTGATTTTTCAAATGAAAACATGAGAAATAAGGATACAGTTGCAGTATTACAGCACTCATAAATTAGCTTAAATTTGCTTAGTTGAGTAAGATACACAACACACAATTAATTGGACATCTTACAATACATACCCAGACATCTCATTCTAGTTAACGTATAGAGAATCTACACTGCTCCTAATTTAAATAGTGGACAAGATATCTTGTGAGTCATCCTAATCCTATCATCAATATGCAGCTTGAGTCATACTTCCAAGCCGGAAATTTCTTTTCAATAGTCCCCAAATTAATAAAAACTTAATTGAAAAGTATTTCAAATCAATATTGGGCTATAGCTTTTCTCTTATTTATAGCACTGATCCTGCTCTGTGAACCATCTTACTTCTTGGAAATATAAAGTGACGCCTGCCCTATATTTCTCCATATTCAAGTCTGAGTATCCTAAGATCCTATCAATCCTATCACTGCCACGGCCTCTTAGATTTTGGGACATGTGCATACTCCAATCAAAAATGGACTGCACAGGCGACAAGTATGCGAATGTGTCGCGCCACTTTCCGTAACCGAATTAGCTAGTCATGATGGCTGTGTGGAGAGGCTGTCTGTTGTACTTAAGCTGTCTTCCCGAGGAACACGGCCGGCGCTCAGTGGAGAGTGCAGTCATTGTGCTCGGTTAATGTTGAGGAACAATATTTATGAGTTTATTCAGAGACGTGTGGCAGAGGCTGGGAATGTAACTCCTGTTGACACGCGGAGGGGACACAGAGCAAACAGCCATGCAGCGGGGTGGTGGGGGTTATCCCTTGTCGCAGCCAGCCAAACCACTCCTGTCTGACTGAGAAGAGCTCCAGAAGCAGCTGGTGAAGTGGCCCTTTGGTCCTCATCGCTAAAAGGTCGTTTTGATGATGTAGAGCTGACTGGGCTTGAGCTGGAGGGGGATGAATTTCATTTTTTATTTTCGATGTACATAATAGTGTCGTTTGGTCATTTTCTGTCAACGCTGTCTGCAAGTAGGCTAAGGAAATGTAAAGCCACCTGGATTTGGTTTTCGATGAGCATAATGAGGAAATAATGTTAAGTAAAGCACCATTATGCAACTTTTTGAAAAGAACAGCTTCAAAGTCATTTTGGTGGTGCAGTGTCTTCTAACAGGCTGTACAATGTCTCTGTCTCAGCCACTCCACCCCCCTATCACTTCACTAACTTCCGTGAGAGGGTATGATTACAGTGTTGCATGCATGATTACTTTGAGTTCAAGTTTTCAACACATAACATTGTTGTGATATAAAGACTTTTTTTTTGGTAGCGAGCATGTCTGACATGCTGTGGCAGATTTGTATTTACTACAGTGGTGTTCCACTCCGAAACTGTGGGGGGCGCTAAATTGCAAAA
>CAEMYA010000179.1:9510686-9537439 GCA_903131615.1 Diplodus sargus | reverse complement strand
TATTTATCCATTTGTGGCTGAACACTTTGCAAATCCTTGGCAATTATCACTTTGTAGCAGTCCCTGTGCATTTAGCACAGTTATGAGTTTTAATGTCAGAGTGGCAAGGCAGTGCAAACAAAGCCTCTTAACTCCCACAGCCTCGCTCTTGCTCCCACATTGACTTGAACACAGACATGCACACACACAAGAACACAGGCACACATGCACACACCCTGGGGATTTCGCCCAATTTGATTAGCAAATTGAGCTCCAGAGACGTGGGAACGATGGACAACAGTGGCAAACAAATCAGACAAGGAGGGAGTGGTTCCTGATGCTTCCTTTAAAGGAGTTGAATGCAAACAAGTTTCTTGTTTTTATGTTGTTTTTTGTTTCAGGCCTACATTTGTGGAATTTACAAATGAGACAGTTCATATATTAGAATTACTACCCCCCATACCCACACCCTAACCTTAGCATACTTTAAACAAAAAACATTTTTTTGTTTGTATATAATTCTAATGTATGCTGTCAAAGAAAAGGTCAAATAAAGAAAGCACAGCAAAAAAATAGGAAAAAAATCATAGTCAGCAGTTTCAAATAAAGTCCAAAACACAGGCTAACATTTGAGGCTATTATCTGTGTCTAGTATTACTGAACATAAAACAAAGTATCATCATAATATCAAATCAAATCAATCAAATCAATCTTTATTTATATGGCGCTTTTCATACAAAAAAAGTATCTCAAAGTGCCTCACATAAATTTACAAACAATAGCAGAAAAAGAGAAACAGCAAAATAAAATCAAGAGAAGAAAGTTAAAAGAACCCAACCCTCCCACCGCCATAGACATGCACGGAGATATACACAAATACATAGACACACTCACACATACATACGCAGACACACAGACACACACACTCACACCGACACATACAGTAGCTGTCACATAAGAGACATTGTAAAGGATCCCGCATTTAACCCACAGAACAGCTTGGACGGGTGAGAACGGTTGTCATCAGAATTCATGATAATGATTATCCAGAATTCAAAATACAGCAGTCAATTGTTCCAATTCAGTAAAGTAACACCTATAATATACTGGTTAATATGCATATCTAAGTTATAGATCCCTCAGGGGACAGATATTCTCAATTCTAGATTTTTTTTGTAGTTAACGATCAATTTGTCAAGTGAAATGGATACTGTATTTTTAAAAGGTGCAATATGTAGGAATCTTACCTTAGAATAGTCAAAATGATTTCAAATTATCAAAAGAATGTGAAGAAATAACAGTTATAATGTTATTTAGACATATGTATTGTGATGCAGGGATGTCCATTAAAGATGAAATGCTAAACAACTAGCCTTAAGCCGACTGAGCTTACAAGCTCACGACGACTGCAGTTAGCAGCGGTTAGTAGTTACTCGGGTGATATGCTGCACCTTATTTTTTTCCTATTGCACAGGTGGCCATTATTACATGCTGCACCTTGATATGCATCAGCAAAATCTATGCAACAGAAATAAAATAATGAGAATGTTCTGCATATAGGTTTTATTTCTACAGAATTAAGTAAGTGCCCCGCATGGTTGGCATTTGAATTGAATCTGCTTTGAATAAAATGTAGATTTAAATGAACTTGAGTTGAAATTGTATCCTTTTGTCCTTTTGCAGGACCATTATCATAATGATCATGACTAACCTGAATTACTTTCATATGGTCTTGTTCATACAGCTCGGACACATTTAATAGGACATTTCTCTCTGTTTTTTGTTTAATGGAGAGTGTTGATTACCTGAGAAATTTACTGGTTAACAGTTGCCATCTTTTTCTGCAGCATAATTGTGCCTTTAAGCGCCAGAACTATTGACTGATTGATTCTTCTTGGATTTCTTTCCACTTTCTTATCTTCTCACTGCCAGCAACTGGAGGTGTGTTTGGTCCACAAGGGGAATCAGGGTCAGAGCCTGAAGATGACAGCCAAATGAAGTTTTACACAGAACACAGAGGACGAAGGCGCAGCAAGGGTGAGAGGGAATGCAAGAGTGCTTCTTTGTATATTGTTATAAATGTGTTACTACATTCTAAAGACATTACCTTGTGCAAGGGGGGAGCCCTCTTACCCACTACATACTGCTGAGAAAGCAATAAAGAAAGAAAAAAAGGAGGAATAAAATTCAACAAAATATTTTGGAAACAAATGAATTCCAAACCTTATACTGAACGAATACAAGGTGGAATGATTGTAGCATATAGCCAGGTGAAATGAGGCTAGACATTTCTGGGATTGTCAGCCAAGCTGGAAGTAGGAAGGAGTCATGCACATTCCCGATGGGCTTTAAAGTGCTGTTCCGTGGCAGAGCTCAATGACACTCCAAGCAGATATATGAGCTGATGTAAATGGAGACTCAGTGATGAGCAAAGCTGAGTCAAATTACTTTGATGGGAAGCATGATTTTAACTTCCCTTACCACATAGTGATATGCGATAGTGGAGACCGTGTGTGGATTTTTCACACAAGCGTCTATGTGAGTAAGTGACCTGGAGAAATTGAAACAGAATTAGTCTGCGCGTGTCCACTTGGGTGTCCATATAGTGATTGAAAAGTAATGGAAATCGATGCATTCCTATCATTTCCCATGCCTACAGTTCATTATCCAATAGCTGCGAGTCAGAGAAGGAGAAGTCATGTGCATAGTAATCTTCTTCTTTTTCTTCTTCTTCTTCTTCTTCTTCTTACTCGCAAGTGTATCGATTTTCAATTTTCAATTTTATTTAAGTTGAGGTTTTTCCCATCGGGGGCCAAAAGCGAAACTTAATGGCTGGCCACGGGCCAAAAGAAAACACCTATAGAATTGTATTATTTAGATGCAAAACAGTACTGGATCCAAAATCCCCTTAATCAACAGTGTCCATCTGCCAACCATGCACAGATTATGATATAATTATTATCAATCCTGCATATTTAAAGAATGTAAAACATGTTTTTAATTATTTCAATTTAAATGTTGTTGTTGTTTGATTTGTTATTTTTCTGAAGGGGATAATCAAACTTATGCCAGGCCAACTATTGCCTGCAGGCCCCACTGTGGGCAGCCCTGTTCAAAACCATTCAATTGGACATTGTTATGTTGTATGAAAGCTACATGGCGTTGTTGGTATTGCACAAATGTTGGTTATGCAAGTTTATCGCACAGATTTTAACTCCACTGTATGTGGAATGGGGGTGAGCCGAGGTTTATGAACACAGTCGGGGCTCTTAAACTGTCTTTATAGGACTAATTTAGTTCTGAAATTGCACACATACAAACGTAATGATAATCTCTGTATGTGTTGTGGAATTCTATATTTTGAGTGTGCGATTAATCACGGAAAACTGTTTCACAAAATGAAAGGGTTCTCGGTCAAACTGTCGGCGCTCTCATATATATACTTTATTAGCAAGGCACACGGGCTCACATAAAACTCATGGCTGTGATCTGCGTAAAAGTTACAGCCCGTGTAAAAAAGGTTGTGCTATCTCTAGCAGATGGGTAGAGGGAAATAAATAAAAACCAAGAGTTTTATTTGGGGCTTTAGGGTGTTTCTCTGTATTTGTCTGTCCGTTGCTAGTGTTCCTGTGTGTGCGTGTGTGTGAATGTTTGAACGAGGTGTTTGAATTGTGGCCATAAAGTAAGTGTTTGCCATCGTGAGTGTACATGCTTTTGTCTACTCAGTAGGCTTTTATAGTAATTGAGCGACCCCTTCACAAGCCCGGTGACATCACCCACACCCCAAAGGGATTAGCTGCTCCGCCACTTTTGCCGCAGATAGTCGATGTTCCTGTCCCGTCACGATATCCGGACATGGGATTCAGGACAAGTGGCCCTGGTTTCGACCTTGAGCAGCATGTCACTACATCCAAAATTTCTGATGGGATCCAGAATATTGTCTCGGGGTGGGAATCTTTTGGCACATCACGATTCGATTCAATTCAGATTCTGAGGTCAACGATTTGATTCTAAACTGCTTATCGATTTTTGTGTATATTTCCATGCATGATTTTAAATAATATATAATTAATAATAAGAAGAAGAAAATCTGAGTTTGCTAATCACTTTCTACTTTTGTGGCGATCATTAAAAATCAGCAGATTAATTAACTTAAGATTTAATTAATATTTAATTATTTCGATATTTTATAAAAGAAAAGGCTTTTCTTTGTCACAAAAAGATTTGACTTGAACACAGAATCCTCCCGTTACGGGCAATGGGCATATCCCTGAGAGAAACAGTATACTGTAGCCCATATAAAAATAAAAAAGCTCCATTTCAACACATTATGGACCTATGTATCAGCTCTCGTACTAAACACGTGGCTACTTTTGGTCATTGATATTGATATATTGACTTCCGCAATTGCGAGTTCCGCCTCTTGTGTTCCCTCAACATTACGTTGTCAATTAACATTTAGAAAATCGATTTAGAATCGTCCGCGTCGCAACACAATGATTATTTCTCCCACTCCTAATATTGTCGTTGTTGATCAAAGTGTCAGTTATTTTCTTGATTAATTGCTTGTTTGGCCTTTAAAATGTCAGAAACTGGTGAAACATGCCAATCACTGTTTCCGGAAGGTCGAGATGACTGCCTGTAATGCCATGCTTTGTCCACAACCAAAAGACATTTGGTCAACTGTCATAGAGGGGAAAAAAAAAAGAAAAGAGAAACAGTTGACATTTATGAAACTGGAATCAGAATGAAAAGGTGTTGGTGATTAATTTAAATGTTGACAACAAATCATTTTATTGATAAATGATACACTTTCTTGGAAAATAGAGGGTTACTGATTGAACTCAGGAGTTGCATTAACATTTCTATCATGGTATGTCACATCAGTTCAGTCTAACATTGAACTGGACATTTGCCAGCAATTGATTGTTAGTTTGTGATTGTTAGTTCAATATACAGCACTCAACCATCATAAGAATGTGCTACCACCTGAGTTAGGCCAAGTTTAATTGCTTGGAACAGGGACAGGAGAACAGGCCTTTTAATTTAAAAACACATTTGTAACAAATCTACATGGTCCACGCAAGAATACATGTCCAATATTTAGCCATACCTATCACAGCCCAGTACTCCACCCTTGAAAATTCTGCCGCGCTCTCATGATAAATATCAGTAGACAGAGGTTAAGCGGCTAATTTCATTCCCCATAACCTGGCTTGGAAATGGGAGCTCCGACAGAGCCAAAGGGCAACCAAAACAACCAATCTATAACCCTGTCAGTGGGAATAAGATCATATATCACCCCTGCAAATGATTCTGGACTGTTCCGCAGAAGCTCGGGCCTTCTAAGTCATTTACTTACTCAGGTGGAACTTGAACCTGGGTTAAATTCATAAATCAGGAGTACAATTTAATGCATTTTCAAGGATGGAGGGGGGCGTGGAGGCTGTAATTTCGTCAGAGAACGGTGCTAAAGTGGATGATTTAGTTTAGGGTTTGTGTTGTGTGTCTGTGTGATTTTATGTTCCCAGGAAACCCGTCTCCTTTTTACGCAGGATGTTCAGGTGCAGTTACCTGTTTGAGACCCTGATGAAAACAAAACGCCTCCTGTCAAGCTGTTCACCTTTACTTTTCTCTCTTTTCTGTACCTGCAGGCCACCCACACAGCCCTCTAAATAAGGTCACCCTGACGTTGATCACCATCAGCACTTGTGTCATTGCCATTGTCTATGCTACGCAGGATTCCTGCCCTCTCACTGTCAAGGTTACCCTCCATGTGCCGGAGCATTTTGTCGCGGACGGTAAGTGCAGCACATTGATTAGAGCTTGGCAGAATATTCAACCAACAGAATGTCCAAAGAATTATCAGCCATAATCACTCACGCACTCCATATATTGTTTGTCTTTTTTACACCGTTGTGTTTTCACACTCTTATTTCGATTTAAACTACATGATTTGAACACCCATAGCAACTGTAGCCTTGGGTAATGTCGAGCTTCATGTCAGCTAAAAAGAGGACACACATTCGAGTGGTGTAAAAACTTATGTAACTTATAGTTTTTGTAGTGAAGAGGGAACACCTAATGTAACAGGGGCAGCTCCCCAAACGCTTCCTGTATTTCTATTTACAAATGGCCTCCAGGAAAAAGTCTCAACCCCCTCCCCTTCAACCGCGATTTGTGGTTTTCAATTTCAGTGCTTTTCAGTGTCAGTGCGCCCTCTCCACCACCGATGAAGTACAAAAGACGCGCACTCATCCAACAAAAAGAAAATCGTTTCCCTCGAACGAAAAGATGAGCAAAAATCAGGACAATAAAGCCCACACACTGAAAGCTCCCCATGAAAAAAGTCTATTTATTACGGCCACAACAGCTGAATGACATTTTGAGCCATCACGCTGATGAAGAGCAGTGTGCTCAAAACATGATTGTTCTTTTTTTCTTTGTTTGCGCACTGGGTGCTTTCATTGTGCCCACTTAATTGCATGAAGCTGCATAAAGTACATTGGAAGACTAAAGTACTCTACGGTTAAAGTACTGTTGCCACGACATGACTAGCGATGGGGAGTAACTAGTTAGAATGGACTAGTTGCATGTCGTTCACTTGCAAAATGAATGTTAATTGTGACAAGTTGACAATATATGTACAGGTAATGAAATTACAGTTGCTAATCAAAATGTTGGTGAATACAAAGTCATTAGAAAGTCCTTCATTTGCAGACAAAGTGAGTCAGCAAAGTGAGTGCAACACCATCAAGACTGGCAGACGGGGAGCTGCCCATACGTCTAGTCCCTCCATGCATGGCGTCTGAAACACAGGGGACAGATATTTGGAAGCCATCTCAAACCATTTAAGTTGGAGCGCTGTGTCCCATCCACCAATAAGCATACCCCCAAAGAATTGTCCCCAATTCCATTTTGTTGCAATCTTTATATGTCTTTGTCATCTTGAGATATAGTTTTATAAATTCAGAATGACGGAGGGAAGAGGAGACATACCAAGTACCTTTGGAGTGAATGTTAAATCCTCTTATTCTCAGAAACCAGACAGGAAAAAAACATATATACATTTTTCAACTAAATAAGGTGAATAATTTTAATCCAATTGTACAAGTATTCTTCTCCTGCAGCTGAAAATACATCTGTCCACTCCAGTGAATACATGCCCAAGGGTGATTTCTGCCTGTTTAGATTCCGCCCTTGTTTTTCATTTAAAATTCTGATATAATTTACACTTGGACAGTTTAATTTAAAAGCAACAATAAATAGTCCTGAGATTCTATATAGATAAATGCCAATGGGTAGAATTTATTCATAACATCCACTGGAGTGGGTGGAAGTATTTTTCAGCCGCAAACAAAAGATGTACAAGAAACAAAGAAATTATCGGCTTTATTTCAAAGTTAAAACAAAGAGTAAAAAGGTCATTAATCGTTTATCATTCAGCTGTTCATGTGTCTTTTTCGATTGATTTGTTTGAATTTGCGCTAGCTCTCGTCTACCAATAAAATCAATGGGCACTGCTTGCATTGGTTTGATTTCATTGATATGTATGTGTGTTTAAGATCTAGTTTGGCTTCAATGGTCATCAAGTGTAATAACTTACTTTACGTTGATAAAGTAATTGAAATAGGTAGATTACTAACAGTAATCTGTAACCTAATACATTTTAGCACTGCATATGACACCGAAGCTCTCTTCTTCCTGTTTTATTCTCACCGTATACCGTAACAGACTTGTGCGTGGCAAACAAGCTATATGCTCCAAAGCCAAAGTTTTATCTGGAGAGTACCTGGACTTTTTTTCACAAAATGTAATTGTCAATCATTTGCTGGCACGGAGACAGTTCATAAAATATTTGCAGAATAAATATAAATTCAGGATAATCAAATATGTAAGCACGGCTGCCCAGGCAGCTGCTTCGAGGGTCATCCCACTGAGTCTGTTTTTTAAATTTCTTGTCGGCTACGGGATAATTGCAAATTTGAACCTGTGTATTGGCGAGATACCCACAGCATAAAACTCACTGGGAGGTAAGAAAGTTGAATATAGAAAATCTGCAAGGAGTTAGGTGAAGTGAGAGGGAGTGAGGAGCGCAGGCAATTTAACTAATGATTGCCATATCTCTGAAAAGCTCCGCATTCACATATCAGTCGATCAGGTGCACTTGCCACCGGGGCCTCATTTCCAGTCCGCCCACACACCCTCATTATGTGTGCGCATGGACACACAATAGAAATGGAGCAGTACACAAAAACGTCAGCGTTCGCTGTGTATTGTGGAGCTACATGTACAATGAACATCATCATGAATATCAAGCAAAATGTTCGACATGAGCTTTTAATTTTCCTTTGAGCTTTTTGTGCTCGGATGAATTGTATTGTGAGGTGTTGTTGTTACTTTACTTTGCTTCCACCAGCTCTCTCCAGGACTTGCAAATCACATAAAACCTTGAACACAGCGTGAATGGATATATATTTTCTGAGAGACAAGTCGCAACGACACCGAGCCTCATCAGTGAGTACAAAAAGATTTGCGGCGCATACCATGATTGAAGAAAATCTGTGGCATTTGCCGACTTCACTTTCGAAATGTTCCCCTCGGGTAAGAATTTGCGTATGAGTCATGCAGGCCAACAGATAATCTACCTTTCTCCACAGGGCCAAAAAACACTGATTTGATTTATGAATTATAATCCCTTAATCCGACCGAATAAAGAGATTAAATATGATACAGATGAATTCTCTCAGCCTAAAAAAGCCTGGAATATTTTCTCAGCTAATGCAACTCCCTAACTGTCACGTCCCCCTGACCACCTCTTACATTACCTTTTGCTTTTAGGAGATGTTTTTCTTTAAGCATCTTACTTCTAACTGCTCCCTCACCGGGTATCACTAATATACTACGGCATCAATCGTTTTGGGTCCTTTTTAACACTACTGAGACCTTAAACAGTCATTGCCCGAACATATTAGCTCCTTCATTTTCCCTTGGTGAGCGGAAATTGTATTTGTTTTCTCGAGATCGCAAGTTATATCATTATGACGGACTAACAAGTGTTTTCCAGAGATAACAATAATAATTTTCTCGAGGTCGCGAGCAAACGTTACTCGGTGTCTGTAATTATTGCAAGATAACAGATGTTGTTTGTGAGAAAATGACCTCATAAGATTCACAAGAGTGGACCATTACATGCACTTTGCTCTGTTGGTCGGGTTTTGGGAGTTTCAAAGCAAACCGCACACACTTTTTAAGAATTTTCTGCTAATCAGAAGAATGCTGAATATCAGATCCGATAATTGACCAGGTTGATAATGCCAAGTCACCGTAAAGTATACAGCTTTTTTAAGTACTTTTAATATCAGATACTTTAAGGTTTTTATTCAAGGATTATTCGTACTGGTGACTGTCGCTTCTTACCAAAGTCATATTTTAACAGGATATCTTAAATTTTACTCAAGTATGACTTTTGAGTACTTTTTACAACACTGATCCTTAATACACTGTAGTCCCTGACAAGATATCTCTACAGATGCTGGGTGCGATGCTGAAACATTTAACAGGGCTATGTGGAGTCCCTGGATGAGAATAATAATTCATTGATTTTAGTGAATACCTGACCTTTTCTGTAACACTACTAACAAAGCAGAATGTCCACATAGACACAAGAGTTTCCTTAAAAGTGGGGATGCCCCTTGAGCTGACTTCTGACCCTGTGTTCAGTTCTCAACTTTTAGCGTAAGAAGTCAAAAACTAATGGTTGGAATTTTGATGAAGCTTTCATAGATGCCCATGTCCACCAGGGAATAAATCATTTCCATGACCCCGTGGCCTTTCCTTCAGTGCGACCCTCAGGGCAAATTGTACATTGTGGCCCGGCAACTGATGAGGCTCTAAGAATAAAAACATTATCTATATTTTTGTTTGCTTAATGCAACATTTAACATTGTTGGGTGAACATTTCACAGCTTCATCCTGAAGGAGCTATAAGCAGCTTTTGACATTTAGTTCTGTTGTTCCTCGGCAAACTTGTCTACTCTGGAATTGGCCTCAGGAGAACAGACACCTGAGGCGGAGCAGATGTGATAAAAAGTGGCTTAAGCCATTGGTCTGGCAGGCGTACAGTCGGCAGCAGGCAGGCAGTCGGAGCAAACAAACGAACAAACAAAATCCAGCAGATAAACAAACAAAGCGGATCCAAACTGGCAGGCCGCGAATAAATAAAAGTTAGGTCAGGACAGGCACAGGCAGGCACGGAAAGACGGGCCATAACGTGACAGCATGGCTACGAGGCGACACATTTGATCGCTTACGCAAGACATGTGTGCTGATCTCTTTACACAGCTCACTGTATGGTGCGGAAATAATGAGTGATAGGAGGCAGAGGAGCAGGAAAGTGATGAGGTCAGGTATCAGTGTGAGCTGTAAACTCAATAAGGTGACCAGACAGGTGAGACATGACAGGAGGTAGAAAACAAACAACACAACACGAGAGGCAATATGTAGGTGTGTAGGTACAGGCAATAACTCGAGACAGGGTGCTGAATAGCAAGTCTGTTTAGTCAACACCATGACAAACTGGGTGAAACTAATGATATCTCGTATAGATTAATAAGATTAATATGCATGCCATAGACCTTTTTTTAATTTCATTACTATTTTAATTTACATTATTTAGAGTATTTGATGTTAAATCTACAGAGGACATATATATATTTTTTTTCATAACAGAAGAGACACTCAGAGGTAGTTATAAATAAATAAAATTATCATCCAAAGGTGGTAATAAAATCAAGAAAATATACTTGTTCATACTTTATGAAGACATAATCTGTCGTAGAAATCTGTCATTTAGTTTTGGTTCCAATCAGGTCTCTCAATTAGCCTGAAAACCAGACAAATCTTGCAGGCTCCCTCATCCTTTCAGAACGTCAGTTGTGATTCATGTCGGCCAATCACAACATGCGGTGGGTTTCGTATGATGACCAACAGAGGAGTGTCACTGGTCACGATTTGAAAAGTCTGTCAACCAGATTGGTTGCAGAACTATCCAATAGTGTACAGTCTCATGGTCCACTCAGCCGCACACAGGGCTCAGAAAACTCAGATTAAGCTGTCAAAGGAGGCTGTGTCGATCAAATATTAATCAAGATAAGATCACTGTATAGTCATTTTTCTCTCCTCAAATGTTTTCAGACAGTCGTTGGTGTACTGTGATACACAACACCTTCTAATACCGTAAAATCCAAAATACTAAACCAAAATTGCTATTGCCTACCAGCAACAGGCGTAGCAGAAATTCATGGTATGCCCAGTTTGGTCAGGTTCAGGCCCTTAAACTAATTGGTTAGGTTTAGGAAAACATAATGCTTTGGCTGACAATACTTCAGTTTCAAATATACATAATGTTTTTAATTTAATTTAACATTGTTAAAAACAACTCGCCATTGACTTTTGCTTTCCACTGGACATGAGCAGTAATGATTACTGCAGCCACGAGCTGCCATGGGTCGTAACAATCTGCGTTCACATTCTACCTAAATGTTAAGTTTCTGGTGAGGAGGTCACAACTCCTTTCCTTGTTGAAATCAGACCAAGAACTGCCCCCCATTAATTGAGAGGGACTAGACTAATATGCTTATGCAAATTACTCTGGCAATGCCAGGCTATATCTTAATTGCTAAAAGTTTTCTTTCCAAAGATAACACAAAAACAGTCTTGTAGAATAGAAGAAGAGAAGCAACAGCAAAGGTATAAATAATGAAAAAAATAAATAAATAAATAAATAAATGCACAATAATAATACTTTGTCAACTTATGTCAGGTTTTTGAGGGAACAGTAATTTGATAGAAAGACAACCACTAGGTTGCTTTGATTGTCATTGTCGCCATGACACAGATGCCTTCCATTTCACCTCTGTTCCCAGAACAGTCAAAAGGGGATTCAATCTAACAATATAATTTTTCCCCCGGCTTCCGCACAACATGCACAGCAAAATTGCCGGCAATCAGTGGTGTTCTTACAGCTCAGGAGGGGTTTCTGCACAGGTCTCTTAGAAACCAACCTATAATCTAACAATTGCCTCCTCCCTGCATGAGCCGAAGCCATTAGATTTCTCCACTCTCGCAGCAAATGAGAGCTACTGGCGGTTCTGTTCACTGAGCCGCAGTGCAACAGGAAATGCCCTTTGTTGTGCTCACCTTTGGTCTGCCTGGCCTGAGAGATGCTTTTAAGGATCCCATCTGCAGAATTAGCCATGTATTATGGCCTTTTTTTGGTAGGTGATGGATAGTTCCTCTTCAAGAGCTGCACCAACAACCCCATGTTGCCAAGGGATTGGTCATTGTTTACTTATCTTAGTAAATCTCAATTATTGATTCAATTTGAGCCCATTACGTGTAATTGCAAGAAAACATGCTTTCATCCATACTGGCCACTTCGAGCAGGAAGCCGCTTTGGGGAGTCTGAATTTCTGGAGTGATACAGGAGCTTTTGTTGCTCATATATGAACCCACACAGACCTACATACATCATGCAGACAATTCCTACGTGACCTCACTATCTGAGGGAGACACATTTAGGCTTTTCTTTCAGTCCATGCATAGATACAGCAGAATAGTGGCTAAAAACGATGTAGTATTTGCTCATAAAGCAACACAGGAGGCCTATTACTGACGAGGCTCCAGTCACGTTTGTTGGTTAAGCAGAAAATAAAACTCAACACATGAGTGTAATTTTTTTTTTTTAAGGCTCTTACAAAATACTGTGGCTGTCCCACTGTCAGATAAAAAGAAGCAGCTGGCGACTTCATGCGTGTAGGAGGAGGAGAATGCTAGTGTACTTTATTAGGAATTCGGAACACCTAAAGTGTTAAGAAAGAAAAAGACAAAAAAACAAACAAAGAGAAGATGAAGCTCGGGATATTGTTGCTTTATCTGTAACACGGTCTGACTGCGGAACATTCTTTGTGGGGTATTTTTCCCCTCGCTTGTGTATTTAACCGTGGGGCATCGGTCCTTCAACTTTTCCCTGCGACTCAGATTTGATTTCTGGCTTTTGCAGGCTTTCCCATCTGCATTAATCCTCTGTTTAAAAAAATAAATAAAACAGCCGTCAGACCAATATCGCAGGCTTTCACGTCATAAAACAGAGTAAATGTCTGAATCCTTTTTAATCTCATAATTTCTCTATTTATGTCCTGGCCTGGCTATTTGAAATAGGTTTTAAATTCACTTTGACGTACACGTAATGCAAACGCAGCTTCAAATTCACCTCTTCGACAAGCCGGCAGCGTGCACACAATAAAGCTGTATGAGAATCTTTGTGTTCACCAGAGAGCTAAAGCGCAATCTCCTCGCAGCTCCCTTTGGAAGTAAAAGTCATTGGCATCAATTAGGGATAATCTTGTTCAGTGATCAGAGTTTAACGATTGGTCTGGGAGCAGTAAGAAAGAAAGGTAAGTCGGCGTCAATGAGCATAGCATTTAGTGATTGACTCGTGGAACTCTTTCAGCCCCTCTCCTGCAATTACGAAGGAAATCCCATCAATACACACATTATAGGTCTTAATTTTCTCATTTAAATTCAGCCCGGTCAGGAGGGGAATTGAAATTACAGTGAAAACAAAAGAATTAGCTTCTCTCCAATTGATTTTGCAATAGAACCCAGCAATGGAGCTTTAGGAAATATACGAAACAATCAACCTGTTTTTTTTCTAGGTTTTTTATTTTATTTTTTTTATGATTTTGTTTTCACAAGCAAAATACACTTATTCAGTCTTTTTTTCTTTCTCTTTCCAGGAAGCAGTTTTGTGGTCAGCATGGGCAGCTTCCTGGATGTTTCTAATTGGCTGAACCCGGCCAAGCTGACCCTCTACTATCAGACCAACTCGTCCACACAGTGGGTCCAGGACTACTGCGGCCAGAGGGCCACCGAGCCCTGCGAGCAGATTTGCGATCAGGACACAGGTAAGATGACTGGGGCACACACTGAGGTCTATCTGTTGAGCAAAAAAAAGAAATAACATGCATAACAGCACACACTCGATTGCTGTTTGTATGTCTATTCATGTTGTAAGATTAAAATCATAGAAATGCCATGAAAGGACATAGTTCAGGGCACAAGTGGAGCCACGTTGAGTATGTTGTTATTTGAGGAATGCGCATGCATTTTAATCTTTTCTATGTAGTCATAATTGCAAGGACGGCATAAACCAAAATAAAGAGTCAGGAAGGACAGCTCTTCTGGCCCCAAGGTTACTTTCATGAATGATTCTCAGTGTTTCTGTTCTGAAGAGGGAAAAAAAATAATTGAGGGAGCCTGAAAGAGCTCCTTTATCAACCAACATAAAAGAGCAAATTAAACGGCACCAATGCGAGAGTGATAAAATGCTATCACATGTAGTAGTCATGTCGTATGGAAGTCAGATAGCTGCGGTTGTTACCATCAGCCACAAAGCTAAATTCAAACTCATTCGGTTAAGTAGATTATTATTTAATAAATAAAAATTGATTGTTAATTTCTTGTAAACATGCAATTTTTATTTGAATTAGTTACAGTTATTAAAAAAGCGGTTTGACATTTCAAACAAATTGAAATAGTGTGAAATCAAAAACATGAAAATTAAATAAAAAATGATATATTTTATACACTCTTTTCAAAAATGATATTACAATACAATAAACTGCAAGTTTTTTGTTAATTATATGCTTCTTCAATAAAAAAAAGGGTCTCTGTAACATCTGTGTCATGCAGGAAGTTTGTCGTTTGTTTATCTTCTTATCTTTAGCAGACACCATTTTCTAAACTAAAGCTAGCTAGTCTTTAGGGCAGAAATAGGCACTGATGCGAGGCACTCGAGAGAAGAACGTGCATTAAATCAAATCACTTCAAATCAGTCCTTCACAGGGCAGTCCACACTCGAGAAGCATTCAGGGCCATGGGCTTTTATAGGCAACCGAGAGAAAATCTGAAGGTCTCATTTTTCATATCGCTCATATTGGACCAATGAATAAAAGAATTGCGACAAATTGTTATGTAGAGCCCCTTTTAAATTATTGGTAAAAGTACAAATCCTGCCACAACTTTCCCTGAAATAGCGATATGACAAGCTTGTGTGTGTCAACGAGGGGCAGCCATCTTGAATTCAGAAAACAGGGCTTTCTACTGCAGGCTTCACACTGATCACCAAATGGTTAACGTGTGCCAGATTGTACGTGATAAGGTTGTCAGTTAATTGTTTATCTTGTTAGAGCTCTTGGAACCTTTGTACTGGGTTGACGGGCTCTGTCCCAGCCATGCAGTACCCGCTAATACATCACGAGCTTCCATCTGAACCCGCCTCCATCTGATACAAGCAAATGGGTACAAAAGGGGCACAGGAGACAGTACCCTAAAACCACTAAAACAATGGGATTGAGACTGTCCCTGTGTTTTATTTCTTACAGTATTGGCAAGTGTAGCAGTATTTAAGTCACTCTTTTCTACTTGTTGGTGAAATAAAGCATGAGCGGAAAAACGGGAATGAATGTACATTGGGGATGTTGACTTTTATTTAGTCATTTGTTTTGCAGAGGATCTTTTTTTTTTTTGCTCAATGAGAAAAGATACACTAACAGTGCAGTAGTAAGTAGCCAGGCTGAACTTTTGGGGTGTGTGTGTGTTTTTTCATTATTCAGTCGTCGAGTAAATGTCTTCCATAGCAGGTAAACAACACTGTTAGTGTGTAAGCAGAAGCCCTCAGCACCTGTTCCGGCGTTCAGGTAAATAATCACCGACCTCCGCTGCAGTATGTACACAATCAACTAGAAACAATGTTTTGCGCCTTTTTGTGCTGACATTAAAACTGCAACAACAAAAAGCTGAGTGTGCAGCGCGATGATATTTATCTTCCCCTGAGTGGCGTAAGTCCCTCGTGTGTTCCGTGCCCAACTAGATAACGTCTAAGCTCATTAGAATGGATTACATCTGTAATGTATGTGAAATTTATGTCGCCCTAGTCAAGGGCACGTTGAGGGGCTGATGCATAATGCATTAGAGCGCCAGCCGCTCAGCTCAGTCAGTACACACGAAGATGCCAGAGATGGAGCTGGCACATGTGTTTATGGATTCTAATTGTGTGCGAACACATACTGGATGCTTGCTCAGATCAGTCACTGCCCGTTTATGTGTTGTAAGATCAGTAATGGTTATAATTTAATGTCGGAGTCATTTACTCTTCCAGGACTCAACATTCTCACTTTATAAGTACTTCTGTCTCCATTTATTCCTCTTTTCATCTGTCCTTTTCAGCAGCAACATTATTTGATTAGTAATTGCCCTGAAGCACGCCGTGTCTTCTAAGGGGCGCCCACATCCATCCAGCACCAAAATTAAAGGTTTTCTTCAGAAGAGCTTTTCTATTTCCATCACTCCCCTACTCTCCTGTACACTATAGAACCCACACAATAGCACTCAGCAATGATACACGCGCATACACCACTGTGCCGTTTCACCTGAAACAAACTCTTTCATCCAGCCGCGGTTATTGCAGTTCCGACAATAGAGTGGACCGCTGGTTGTTCCATGTTAAAGGCTGAATCGCATGGGAAAGAAACGTGCTCTCGTAATGCTCTGCGTGTCAAAAAAAATATCGAAGTGGGTATTTTACCTACTGACAAGTGACAGGAAAACACCTGCTGGGGCAAGTCTTATTTAAACATGGAAAACACAGAAACCCTGACAAAGACATACAAGCATGCAGTGCTGTTTAGATGCTACTGGCTGATATTTGGATTGCTTTGCGGTTTTGACAACTATGAATTGTTGCCACACGGCTCCAAATGAAATGTCCGGTTCAGCCACCGGTAAAAAAAAAATGTCAGAATACAGATAGGCTTTTTGGAAGCTTGGTGTGCATACCGGAGCCTGAAAGAAGATCACCCCCTCTGTGCCATGCAGCTTCATGCTGTGTATTGACTGCGTTGATGACCATCTCCGAACACATCATCATCATCATCCATCATCTACCTGGGTGTTTGGGTGCTGCGGCACCACTTCCTATTGGTTTGTGTCATTCAAATAAAAGCCGGCCCCAGGAAATAGAGGCGTGATGTTGTCTGTTCGTTGTTTGAACATGATGCTAAATTTAAGTTCTCCTGCTGTACACAGATAACATGTCACAGGGACTCATACTGCATTAAATCCATGAACCATGTACAAAAACACACAAGCAGTCGCACTTTTTTGTTATGTTCCTTTGCAGCCCATTGCCTCAGCCTGATCAGCAACCCTCTAGCGCAGTAGTATGAAGAACGGCAAAAGTCCAAGGGGTTAGGGTTAGGGGTGCGTCCCAATGCGTCCCATTTATGTTTTTATGTAATGTTACATAAGCAAATTAAGGTACATCAACGGTCCTACTTATGTCACTTTTGGAATATGAGTGATGTGAGTTACGTCATGTTGTGTCCCTTATTTTACGGGACCGAATGTAGTTATTTTAACCCAAAGTATCATCTTTTCCTAAACCTAACCCAGTATGTTTGTGCATAATCACAACCGGGAAGCTTTTAATGTCTCGCCGAGCAATGTTTGTGCCTGAACCTAACCAAATCACAACTGATGAAAACATTAACAGCAGTCCTAATACATCATGTCATGTAAAGTGTTTGCCAGCAAGCTTTTTTTTGAATGTCAAACCAGACATGGTATATGGTGTTTTATTGTTAACTTGACTGTTCAAGTCCAGACCTGACACTAGAGAGGTAGGTAGAGCGTTATAGTTTGAAGCCTGTGGCCACTGACCAAGCTGCCCTTTTTGACGAGTCGGGAGTGAGAACGTGTTGTTCTTCGATCCCATGCAGGCTTTGTTTTCTGCAAGTTTCCTCACATCGTCTCTATCCCGTGCCTCCACCCTGCTTCAATGTCACGCTGGTTAACTGTGCTGACTACCAGTCATGCTGCCTGGATAATCAATCCTCTCTGCCTTCACCTTCACTCCCTGCATGGAGGTTGGTGGACGAATGGCATGGTGCAACCATTCCTATTGCCTGATAGCTGCTTGGAATCGAGCTGACTACTGACAACTGATAATTTAATGACAGCTTGATGCCGAGAATGCAATACGTCATGGTAAATAGGTTGAAAATACAATCCACCCTTAAATGTACACAACGTTACATGTAATCGTGACTCTGCTGTATAACAGGTGAATGTAATTTAAAACACAATATGGATACGGTTAAGATTTGGAGTGCAACTTTGAGTTATCACATTATTAGCCAACCCATCCTATCTCACACAGTTGTGCGCCCTACTAAGGAGGAATAGATTGCCACCGGCACCCTTTCATCTATCATCATAAGTAACCTCATAAAGACCTGTGAACCTCCTTGACTGCTTTTGTTTTTCTCATTTTGAAATTATGTGTCCCTGGCTCCTCCAGCCTCACCTAATTGGAATGGAAACTGCCGGAGTGTTAACATATAGCCTTGCTTTATCCTTCCATTCGAAGCATACGGCACTTGCATGTGGACACGCACACATATAGACACACGCGCACATACTCCCATGAGAAAACATTTACATTGAATCTACAAAACTTTTCCCACACAAAGACCTTCAGCGAAATGGCTTTTTCTCCTGGTGCTTTTATAACAAGAATATATTTGCATCGGGACAACTACAACTCTTTTCTGTCGTCATACCACAGACCTTGAAATATCAGGGCACGGTGAGATACTAGAAATCATTACAATGAAACACCTCCTCCACCACCTATTTGTAACGTGGGGGTTAAAGAGAAATTATGTGTGGCTTCAAGTAATTGCCACTTGAACTGTTCAACGTTATTGCTCTCTCATTATTATTGAGAGAGCAAAGACAAGAGGTTGAGAATGATGGTAACAAACTGTATTGGCAATCTAATATTGGTGTTTATAGTGGATAGTACTATGCCCATTTGCAGTATCGGGGGCTTGTGCCTGTGTAGAAACCTGGACGGGGGGGGCACAGTTAGATACGCGGATAATTGTTGTCATCAAATGGCCATTTCCAATCACAGGTGATTAGCTGCAAATTAGGCCGACAACATGTTCTAATCACTCAGCCATAACTTTTGGCTCCACTGAAGAGGTGAAATAATACACGGCAGAGTCAGAAACTCAGGCTGCTTGACAACTTAAGCTGAGTGTACGACTCTGTGGAGGTATAATAACTTTAATCATGCCGAGCTATAAAAACATCATTTGTGCTACGTTGAGCCATGAGCTCATAACATCTGACAATAGTCTTATTTCAGAGATGAGAGGCCAGGAGTACAGGCTTTGTCCTGCTGTCTCCAGCTGCTGCCTGGTTAGACTTCATTCTCTTGTTTCCACAGAGACAAAGAACTGCAGGAGAGGTGGTTAAATAACCGATATCCAACAAGAAAACTTCAACAGAATTTATTACGAATGAGTCTCCAGCAGACACTTTCAGAGGACAGACGTAATATAACATACAGGAGGGTCCAAAGGTCCCGGATTACCAGTCAAAATATTCTGTTTTGCATTTGTTTCTATTGTAATGTTTTTGTTTTTCATTACAAGTGATAACAGCTTAAGGTTGCAATATGTAGGAATTTATAGCCAAAACAAATATGGGACAGCATATCACCAGAATAGCCGCTAACCGCTGCTTGTGGTAGCTACCATTTGCTAATTAGCTCAGTTAGCGGTGAAACTCGCGGTTCATACGTGGAGCTCGGATCACTGGGAGTGTGTTGGCGTTCACACTGCTACTAAAAGGGGGTTTGGACTGGAATTGTGCCCTGGCTAGCTGGTTAGCATTCTAACTTCTGTAGGCATCCCTGCAAAACAACACACGGACGCCATAATGTCAAAACTGTTCTATATTTGCGTTCTGTTGATATTTTAGGTTGTTTTTTCCGTGTTATCAACTGAAATTCCTACATATCACTCTTTCTTTACGAGTGAAAAGTTGAATCTTTTCCCAACCACGCTGGGATAACAAGGGGTCATCTGATCCAAACTTGTGGAGTCCATGCAAGCTCAGGTGCATGTTGTCATTGACACAAAAGGAAAAGAGGACATACCGCAGAGGAAGATTTTTCTGATGTTGCATTTTTTAAAGTTTTTTTTGCGTGGGGTTAATTGAGATTGGGTTAAACGGGACCAATCCCTGACTCGACCCAAAATAAGGATCCCCCAATGGATGTAGATCACAATGATCACGACTAATGTTACAGTACTGAGTCTGCTGCACTCGATCCCGCCCTGGAGATCTTGTGCAGAGATAATGTGAAGGAAGAAATGGAGGAAATAGTTACCCAGCCAGGAAGGTGACTCAGGTTTTACCGATAGGATTACGACTTCCCTGCTCAAATTCTGCACTGAGTAGGCAGTAAGGCAGGCTGTTACAGGTTCTGTATTGCCCCGAAGTCTGAATGCAAGCAGCCCAGCTCCGTCTGATTTGTTTTCCAATATTTTGACTCACACCCACCTTCCCAAAACACTTCCCTCACTTGGCTTCGGATGACTTCAGTCAGATAGTTATAAATAAATAATTGTGCTGCACACTTTCTTTTTTTGGACAAATACTGTTGATGGTCTGCTTATAAAGTTTGAATTGCGCAGACGTATCTCTCCTCCTCTCATGATTTCGTGCTGTCAGTCTCTCGTACACATAGTGGAAATATGGAGGTGTTCACCGGTGAAACGCGGTATGCATGAATTGATGCATCAATACAAGCAGGCAGGAGCGGGCGCAGTCTCCTGGGAAAATACGAGATCCTCTTAAGTCCCCCCTCCAATCTCGTACTTGTTTGGCTCCATAGGAGACAATTAAAAATCCATATCATTTATCTGACTATCGGCAATGAAAAGATGCTGTGTTTTTTTTTATTTCTGCATTATCGGAGAACATACTGTGTTGTGCCATTCAAATGACTCTTCTATTCTCAATACAACTCACTTAAGCCCTGAAACAGCTTCTGAGCATGAGCCGTAACGTCCCAATCCGTCCCAAATTCATCCAAAAATGCGGAGTGTGCCTACAGACGTCACATGAAATCTCGCTATCAGCCAAATTGAAATCTTTGACACGGGTCCCTTTCCCTTGGAATATGAGCCATGAACAAGAAAAACTACAGAAAATGTTCACTTGAATATGTTTTTTGTTTTGTTTTGTTTTTTTATCTCGACAAAATGAATCGACTCTGTGAAACATTCAGACAGTAATTACAGACTCTCACCCACAGCCATCCACAAACAGGGCTTATTAGAGTCTCATTATCAGTCTGAGAGCTGGAGATGTATTGATTGGAAAGAAATATGGCAGACACAGTGATACACACTTCACAGTCTAGGATGTGAGAGCTGCAGGAAGCAGTTAGAAGACACAGATGTAAAGACGCACAGAAAGTAGACCGTGCTTATGTTGGCTGTCTTGGCTTCATGTACAGGTAAACTGAAGCGAAACCATGAAAGTCGAACAGCATTTAAACCAAAACGGGTATATAAAGCGAAAGCACAATCTTCAGTGTGGCTGACTAGATCGTAAGCGCAGCATCTTTACAACATAATGTAGAAAACGGAGCCTGAAAGAAATGTAACCCTGCCCGATTAAAACACGTTTAGGCACCCTTTGCTCATCGTCATGATCGCGGCATCAGGTGAGCAGCACCAGCGCAATTGGAGACATATAACTGAATTCCGAGATATCTAAAAATAGACTGATAGAAGCAGACACTCAAGCAAATCCAACTTATGAAAGAAAAATGACAGAAAAATCAATCCACCGCATCAGCAACCGCTCCACACTCATAACGTAGCAGATGGAAGGCAGTGGTGTAGCGGACGTCTCCCAAGTTAACTTCAGCCAAACGCACACTGTAAATGTAAAAGGAGTGCAGTTGCCACAGTGCATTAGCGGCTCGATGAAGTTCAAGTTTAATGACCACACAATCACAGCTCCCCCGTCCCCTCCCCCGTGTGCTGCTTTTTACTGCTGGCTTTATCTTTTAAGAGCAGCACTTTTTTTATGATCTCATTCAGCGCCACTCCTCTTCAAGGTTTTCCTGCGTTACCTTCACCTCTCACCGTTGTCATTGAGCTTTTCTAAAGAAAATCTACAGTCATGTTTAAGTTTCTCTTCTCAACAGCCGCCTTTCCTGCCTGCACTATGTCTGAACCGGGTCTTTAGAGGCAGACAAACTGCCGCGCAAGGCTTGATTCCTGCGAGTTGTGTAACGGTTACTTAATCCAGCAGAATTTGTAATCAACCGGGCATATCTCTTCCTGTTAATTGCTTGATCCTCCCTGAAGCACATCTGCATAAAGGAGAGGGACGCATTTCGCTGATTGCTCGCAAGGTGTGTCTCAGATTACAGGAAATCTGTGCTGTCGGAGTTGGTGGATCTCGTCTGAGACGAGGTGGAAAAGACTTGGTGAATATCTCACTCTGCAGCCTCCAGGCCGTACAGACACATATAGCTATACAATACATGTATCTTTTGTGACTGAGCAGCTAGACTGCATTGTGTGTCTATGCAAGCTTTATGTCAATTATCCAAACTTAATAGAGTATTATCGCTCTTTACTGCCCATGTTTGTGTTGTTTATCACATTATGTGGACACTCCTGCAGCACATGAGCCTGTAAACATGTTTTTTAAAGGTGAAGTATATCAGATTTCGCTACTTGTCCAATTCATACTGAGAACAAACATCGGGCAGCATATCACTAGAGAAACTGCTAATTGTAGCTGATGTTAGCTCGTTAGCTCCGTTAGCCATGCATCCAGTGGTCCAGACTGGGAGCTCGGAGCACCAGGGGAGTGTTGCTTTTTTTACACCGCTGATATAAGAGCGTTGGACCAGTAGATAGTAGAACAGTAGAACATACACATAATGATGTAAAACTGTCACTGCTTCACATTCTGTTGATCATTTAGTACTTGATTATGAACTGGCTCCCCGTTATACATCGCCAACGTCCATCCAAATAAGCTCAGAAACATTTTTGCTGATGTTACTCGATAATTTTCTTTGATTTGATTTTAAGCACATCACTAAAGAAATATAATGCATTTATAACACCTTGTAAAAATGCTTATAATGGCAACTTGCAAAGCGGCTTATAGAGCCCACACCAGATACCTTCACTTGACTCCACATACCACATGGAATGATCGCACTTGGGTCATCTGCTCCTGGTTGCCAGATCTTAGTCACAAGCAGGCCAGGCCATGCCACATGTCCGCCATGGGCAAGTTCCCTCATTCTACGCAATATGAGGGCCAGATGAGGATCTCTGCCACAATTTCGTTATCTAGGGTGGTTTGTATATTTAGAAGAATCGCAAAAATGTGTCACCTTTGGCCCAAAAGTAGTAAAACTCTGACTCTGTGCATACTATAACTGTTTGCAGCATCGCCTTGGGGCTGGCCTAGAACAGGAGGAATAGGCTGATCCAAAATAACAATTTGTTTGCTACAAACCAGTTGTTTAAGTTACAATGAATGACATAAGAGTGTCCTTTTCATTATTTTAGATATGTTATTATGTTTACCGGTTGTATTTTCTATTGCATGCCCATAATGGAACCTTGCCCAACTGATAACCTTGATGTTATTCACATTAGTATACATTCTTAACATCTACTCTCCTTCGGTATGAAAAAAATACATCTTTCTCATTGCACTGTATCATAATTACTTTAGTTTTGTTGAGATTTTTTTGTTTTTTATCAACATCAAAAACATCCAGTAATATGTCTGAATCCCAACAGGTGTTTGTGGCATTGAGGAAATCTATTTCACGAAAGAATGCGAGTGAAACATTCAGCTCTGCCACTTGATCTCAGTCGTGCTTTTGCAGCTCATTCCGCAAAGAACGACTGGTAATTGAGGTATTGATTAACCTTTTTTTGTTTGCTGAGTATGAAATCCAAAAAACAGAATGTCGGCCTTGTCCTATTAAATGTTTCGTCTTTGAACCGAGCACAAGCTGAGCGTGGCAGTTGTCGGCGGCAGGCACAATCTTGTCACCGGTGCTCCTGGATGCAGCCTGCATCGCTCGTCTCCAATTAAGCAGAGGTGCAGTCAGGCATTTTCACCAGCAAATCACTTTGCTATATAAATCTCTCCCATTGCATATGTAAGAAAAAAAAAAAAACTCAAGTTGGAGCACTATTGTTAGCATAACCGCTAACAGACTACTAATGAAAATGCCAATTCCAGGCTCTGGCAGCTTGAAGAGGGAAACAAAAGTGCGAAAGAAAAAATTTTAAAAAAGCAGCAGCAGCAGCTTTGTGACTGGTAACATGTGACCTGACTGCACATATGGGTGTGCGGTAGTTTCTATTAAGTAGCCTACTGCCCTCGGCGGTCAGGAAGAATTAAATATAATGAGGTTAAATGTGTTTGTAAAGATTAGCATTGGGGAGGTGTGGGTGTATGTACGTGTGCATTTGTGTGTTTTCAGCATGAAGAGGAAACTTGTTCAAGGGTGTGGGAGTATGATAAACAGAGGTGGCTGTCTTCAAAGAAAATATACACCGTTGTTTCAGTAAATTCACGCAGTAGTAACTATATTTTTTCTCTCTTTCCGTGGGAAGGAATTACTCCTTTTTTCTGTGTGGAGCAAAGGAGGAAGGGTTCGTACACATTTTTCAAGGTCAAATTCAAGCACTTTTCAAGCACTTTTAAGGGTCATTTTCAACATTTTCCAGTACTTTATCACTGGGGTAAAATACATATCTACAGGAATATATATATATATATATATATATATATATATATATATATATACTCGTGATTATTTTTTTCACTTTTTATCACAATTATGTACATTGTATTATGCTGTAAACATCTAAAATGATGTTTCATAATAGTAAAAACTTTTGAAATTAAAGAACACAAAGTTTTATCCAAAAAAAGGGAAGCCACTTGGCGTTCTTCAGGCACACAACAAGACAAAGAGAGACCTGAGAGCACCCTGTAATTTTCTTTTTTGACATAAACTTTTATAAGCCGTTTACTTATTAATCAAAGTTTATTAATATTGAACATGTCATCAGTACAAATCCTCAGCCATCCTTCTCTATTGCTTCTGGGCTGCATGTGTGATGATACACACACACATTGATTTTATTTCTCCTTGTACGAAGCAAACTATCCGGTCTGATCCCAATTTTTCCAAGACACAGAGTTATAATGTCAAGCACTTTCAAGCACTTAGGCTAAAATCCAAGCACTTTCCGACCTTGAAACCACAACATTGAAATTCAAGTACTCTCAAGGATTTCAAGTACCCGTACGAACCTTGAATATGGTTTGGTTTCCCTCTCATATGTGTTCCTAGTGTTCTGTTTCCCCCTGTGTTCCTGTGCTTCTCCCTAGCCTGATTGCTCCCCTCATTAGCACTGTCGCAGTTCCCAGTGTCTCTCTGCCTGCACCTCATCCGCTCGTTAGTTTAGTGTCTATTTAAGCCTTGTTTCCAGTGTTCCTGGTGTTCCTTATCATGGTTTTCTGGTTTGTCCTCTGTATTAGTTTCACTTTATTTTCCTCTGCCTGCCTTTTGTAGCCAGTTTTTATCATCTGCTTTTTCTTGTTTGCACTTTTGAATTTTGGATTGGACAATAAGCTCATCCCAGCTCACTTTTTGATATGCTACCTGCCCGTCTGTTTGTCTACAATTGTGTCCAATTTTTGAAACGTGACAAAAGTAGTGTAACACTGTCATAACTCATAATAAGGGTGGGTTATTGGGCTGACAGTCAAAGTTGGTTCTCTTCCCCCAAATCTCAAACTCAGTTGAGTTATTATTTTAACTATTAGAACAAAGGTCCCCGATAATTAACGATACAGTAAGCGATTCTGCATAAGGATAGTTTGTGGGTTTGTGCACAATTGGCAGTTGGTTGCTTGGTTGGTCAGACCAAACACCAATAACCGATTGGTAAGTCGCATATCTAGGACATTAAATGTTACACTTTGGATGAAACGTCGACTGATCTTTTAAGAAATAAGTCATTTTAACACAAACTATAATCTTTCCTAAGTCTGACTAAATCCTAACATGCTGGTACAAGGTCTGAACACAGCGAGTTGTTGACTCGAGAGTACTTACAAACAATGCCGTCATGATGAAGGAGAGAATTTGGAGGACTAAGTCTCAGGCATTTTAGAAAATGTGCTGTTATTAAAAGAAAGGAAACAAACATTATTTGATCAAATGATAAAAGATAAGCTCTCATCATGAATGCTGCTATTATCCTGCAGTCTCTAAAATCTGCTTTCATCTTATATTCGAAATGGCTCTTTGAATTCCTTCGATGTTTGCTTGCATCGACATTTGAAAGTGCAGCCATTTCAAAAGCTCTTGCTCTTCATTTAGTGAGGGCGCACGAAATAGCCACGAGCAAATAAAAACATTTGTTGCTCTTCTCAGACTGAATCCTGGCGGTCCATCACCCCAGGAGTGAGTCTTAAGGCTTTAAACTCAGCCAATAAATTATTAAACACTCGGTGATAAAATGTGAATGGTGTTGCCTGGGTGGCCATTACACATTTTTCCAGTGTTATGACTCCATATAGGTCAACAAAAAGCAGTTGGCAGCATTTATTTTAAGAACGCGGCTAATAGAAAAAGTTGTGAGGGCTGTCACTGACTTCAGATTTCACAAATACATCCATCTATCCATCCACGTTAAAAGGCATTACGCATTCAGCGTATTGTTAATACTTTATTTCCCACTATAAGACAATTCTGTCTTTGTGAAACTGATAGAATTGGC
>CAEMYA010000179.1:9479707-9510649 GCA_903131615.1 Diplodus sargus | reverse complement strand
ATTGTGTGTACAGATACAGCAAGGGTGAGAGTTTGATGTTGTGTTTCATTATTTATTACTTCTGATCAAAGAGCAATACTGTTGACGCATGTAGTGAGAAAGAAAGATCAATATTAGCTGGATGATTTCTGTTTATTTGAGGATCACAGTAAATTTAGCGCATACCAATTTTTTTCAGTTTTATTACTATAATTACTTTTTTAGCGATACATTTTACGTATATGGTTACATGTTGCGCCTATAACTATATCCCTAAAAATACAGGAATAAGATCCACTATGCTTTTAAAATGTGCTTCTGTTGCTTCAGTGGGTAATTGATTAACTAAAAGATGCGTATCTGAGGAATAAATACATTAAATTTTTTAGAAATTACCCATTAAGCTCTGTTAATAACCAGTCACATGATGGATTTTGTATGTCACATTATGGGAATAATGTGTGTTTTTTGTTTTCTTGTTATTGTTAGACTTGTTTTTCGTGTTTGTTTTTTACTTAACAGGGTAATATGTAAGAATTTGAGCTGGAAACATTCATAAATCAACAAAAAATCAATATAAGTTTTGACATTAGGATGTGTATGTATGGTGTTGCAGAGATCTCTTCTGAGCTTAGGACGCTAACCAGCTAGCCCCGGCCCATTCCGGCTAACTGTGTAAATGTTAACCATCCCCTGGTCTCAAGCAC
Source organism: Diplodus sargus (assembly GCA_903131615.1). NCBI lineage: Eukaryota > Metazoa > Chordata > Actinopteri > Spariformes > Sparidae > Diplodus > Diplodus sargus. The sequence goes on along the minus strand of CAEMYA010000179.1, from coordinate 9,509,963 downwards.
CCAGTGTGAACTGCTACCAGCACGGCTCAATGTGCTAACTAGCTAAGGGCAGCTACAGTCAGTAGCCACAATTAGCAGCAATTAGCGGTTACTCTGGTGATCTGCTGCCATATATATTCGGTTTTAGTATGAATTTGACAGGTGGTCAACTCTTAAATACTGTACCTGTGATGGATAGCTCGTGAGGCGCCACTATTAGCCAGAGAGGTGCATGATTGGCAGCCAGCTCGACCAAAACAAAGTTGCCGTGCTGCTGTCTGAACGTCTCTGCTCATTCCGCAGTAGGAGCTGTCCGGCCAAGTGTGGAGAACTGAGCGGAGATCTTGTACCGAGACACAAAAGTGTCAAGGACAAAAATACCCTTGTAAGGATGATAAGGACTAACAGTGATACTGGGAGCAAACTGAAACTCAGTCACCTTTTGTCAGACTCCAGCCAACAAACAAGCAAATGTTTATGTCACTTCTATCTGTGTTGCTCGCTGACGGTGACCTTGGAGCTGTGTGGTTAAACATACGCAGGGCAAGATGCATGCAGTCATCAGGTTTAGACTGTTATCTAACAGATCCTTTACTTAACTAATGGAGCATTATATTCCAGCAGAAAAATCAATAATGGATAAAAAAAAATGCAACTTCATCTCTATGGCTTAAAAACGACAGGTCCTAGAAAATGATTATTTAATTATTATGTTTCATAAGATATTTAAAAAAAAAATAAAATAGCCCAGCTAATGGTGATGGTGTCATTGTCAGTTTTGTGTTCATTGGAGGAAATTAGCTGGGAAATAAGTAAGCGTGGCAGCTGCTTATTTGATAAATCTCTAATGAATGAGCAAGCCAGGATCACTTACATGGTAATATATTCAGCTACTGAGGATGGATAGATAAATATCTGCCTCTCTGCCCTCTGTTGTTCTCTCTGACGCAGGAGAATGCAGCTGCCATGAGGGTTACTCCCCCGACCCCGTCCATAAACACCTCTGCGTTCGCAGCGACTGGGGTCGAAACGAAGGGTAAGTCCCGTCCGCACCGTCCACTTCTATCTGAAAAAGTCACCCGTGTGCAAATGACCTATTTGAAGCCTACTCCCAACTGCATCAGCGCATGATATTAACTTTACATCAAGTAGAGGGTGAATTGTTCTGTGTGATGGATTTAGCTATCCGGAGTAAGTTTCAGGTCTCTGTGAGTTGATCCTCAGAGAATTAAAATGAATGGAGACGAAGGTAGAAAAATTCAAATCTCATACCTTACCGTGTGCTTTTGAAAAATGGTCAGCGGTAATGGAAAATATAAGCAATTTATAGTTAATGGGCCAAAACATGCAAATGTACCTGTATGGTCTTTTACCTTGAGGAAGTTAGACTTTGAAGAGGTAATCAGAAGTACAGATAGGAGGGAGAGGTAGGAGGGATGTTATAGTGTGTAATGGAACAGAACAGCAGGGGAAGGCCGGAGTGTGAAAGAGACAGATAAATAGGGAGCGAAGCAAAAAAAACGAAAGACTAACGGTAGAAAATGACGTTAAAGGTATAGAACAGGAAGTCAAATGAGCCCTGCGTCTGACTCTGACCTTGTTTGACAATTAGCTGGCTCGCCCCGATCATTGATTCAATTCAAAGGTCCCACATTGTCATTCAGCTCCACCTGTCATCCGCTGGATTCAGTCCAGTCACAGATCAAATATCCATTCACAGTTTTTTTTTTTGTTGGAATTGCAGCCGACAGAGGGTAATCCTATCCTGTGAAAACACTTCTTTGGATCAGGGAGTTCTGGTTTTGTCCCTTGCATTTCAATTTTCTTCAGTATAGTGTGAGCCTTCGAAGATAGAACATGATGCGCTACAGTATAAAAAGACTTTTGTGCCTTTGTATTTGTTAAAATGCCTACATATGTCATCCCAAATGCCTCTACCTAATGTTCAAACCAAGCAAAATCTGTGATTGTATTCAAGTTAGTGGTGCGTCTCATTCATCGCCTGCCGCTATAACTTCTGGGGGGAGAGTCGTAGAGTGAGGAAGGAAGCCAATGAACATGACTGAGCGTAATGTGAATAAAAACTTGAAAACATTTCTCACTCCTTGGACACTTGAACGACTCCTGTGATCCCGCACTCCTTATTTTGTTTGGATTGAGAGAAACTCAGCAGCAGATTTTACGTTCTGTGCGTTAAACTTTACTTTTGGAAAACATTACGATTATTCCAGATCTTAACTCAGCCCGCATCAGCACGTTTTAATTTGAATGTAATTTGCGAAAGTTGTGCATCAGATAGAATTTTCATACATCTCTCTCTAATCTAATGTTTCCCTCCTCTCTTTTTCTCAAGTCCCTGGCCGTACGCTAATTTGGAGAAGGGCTATGACCTAGTTACAGGACAGCAGGCCCCAGAGAGGATCTTCAGGTGAGTTCTTCACTTCTGGTGCGTCTCCCGAGTGCACGACTCTCTGCCGGCCATCTGTGCCTACGCGGACACACAGTGCGATGATGGTGGTGTTCCTTTGCATGTGTGTGCGTGTCTGTGACGGAGCATGCAGATGGGCAGCCGGCAGATACGCGCTGACACAGTTGGTTGGAAGCACACGTGTACAGCCCGTGCTGAGGTGAAAGTGTTACCCATGGGCTCTTATGTGGAGAAATCGCCCAAGGGGCAGTCTCGGATGAACTCCTTTCAAATGCTTTTACTGCCATTTTTTTCTTTACTTCATTCTTGATGGGGTCATTGTGTCTGACATTTTTTTTTTTCAAAGATGTGCGAAGCTCAAAGGAGGCGTCCAGTATCGGCCGGCTGTGATGCTGGAAAGCTTTTCTAATGCCCTCCTATTTTTTTATGCCTTTGGGTTAATTTGTTGGTTTGTTTGTCCGTTCGTGGCTTGATTTTCATTACATCTTGAAGTAGATCCAGATCACGAGTCGAATATAAAGGCATAATATTTCACTGTCACTTGCGTTGCAAGAATAAATACCATATCCTTAAATCCAGATCATGGTAGTCAAGTTCAATGATGATAAAACATAGCCGATTGTAGATATTAGGTGGCTAAGTATCACAGTCCACATCCACAGTGTAATCAGCTGGGTAGGCTGCACATGTGGTTCAGAATCAGAATCAGAATTCCTTTATTTGTGCGTCACAGGACAGTTCAATAAAACAATAAACGATAATAACAGTAAAAAAATAAACAATATAATAAAAAGTTAAGGAATAGAAACAGACTCGCAGATACATAACATGTACAATTGTAACAGTAATTGGTTGCTTCCCGAGCAGACAGGACTGTCTCTGTCCTGATTGGATAAAGTGGGCAGGGATGCCAGAAAATTAGAGTATTGTCTCTTTTACTGCATGAGGTGGAGAGACCAGACAGACACTCCATATCAGTGGTTACTGTTATAAAATAGAGCAATCGAACGCTCATTTTAATAAATTCATAGGGCAGCATTAAAGGATAATATGCAACATTTCCACGTTAAAGGGGCCCAGTGTAGAGAATAAATTCAAACAGAATTTTATTTTTATTTTTTTTATTTTAATTTCCTATATTGATAAAAAACACATTACTGAATAAATAAGCTGTTCCCAGAGGGAAATGAGGTCCCAGAACACTATTTAAAGCTAGAAAGGTGGCAGGGTCCGCCAAATTTAGTTTGTTTAGGCGTAAAAAAAACAGTCAATGAAAATCTCTCTCTTCTGATAAATATGTCTAAAAACAACTTGACCTGTGTTACTTGCAGAAGTAATTTGCCGTGCCTGTCTCTATAAATTTAGGGGAAACTTCCGGATGAACACGACTCATCACAACAGGAACAATGTTTTGATATATGACCTCACCTCTGAGCATTTCTGATTCACATCGGTTAGATTACCATCTGCCATTGTGGTCAAACGAACGCAACGACATTCACGGCCCCCACGCCCACTTCACGACATCATCAAGCCAAGTCTTTTGTTTTTTATTGTTCTGACTGAGACACCTTTAGTGGCAGACATTACATACTGTGGTTTGGAGTGACTTAAAGGAAAGCCTTCGAGTTCACTTCCCATCCAGGATGTAAGTGGGAAGGGTTCTTTGTCACAGTCGCCCCTCTTAACACTGACCTTGCAGTTAGCTTCTCAGCGTGAGTCCACTCTAAGAGATGAGGTTCACAATTTCTTTTTTCTTGTCTGCACAAAGACACATTCCATTTTTCAGCTGTCCAACACACACACACACACACACACACATGCAAGGTAGCGACCGAATCTACTGCTTGGTTGAAGCACTGTGTCGGTTCAGAGAAAGATGAAATGACAACTGCATAAGCACACACACACACTCACACAGTTGCAGGGCATAAACACTTTCGGCCATGTCCACACTCATACAGATAGCAGACAAAGTGAGCGAAGGTGCAGCAACCAAGTGGAAACACTCACCAGGTTCCATTTGGAAGGTTTCTATACCAGTGTGTGTCTGTGTGCGTGTGCGTGTGCGTGTGTGTGTGTGTGTGTGTGTCAGGGGGCGGTGGGGTTGGAGAAAATAGTCCTATGGCAGTGAAAAAGAGGAGCTTAATGGTAACAGGGATTGGTTTCATAGTCGGGGAGCTTTGTGGGAAACCAGTGCTGCCTCTCGCTTTAGTCTTCGCGCCATAGACAAATGAGGAAATGAGCATCTTTGTGATCTGAAGGCGTGAGGGGTTGCATAAAGAACAGTCAGACAAAAACACAACGGATTAAATGAAATGCTTTAAATGCTAATAATAAACACGTTAAAGTCAAATTGGGTTTGCGTCGCCAGGTAGCGGGGAGAGGTCAGAGTGAGTGCAATGCATTCTGATTCACTGACGCTAATTAAAATACTGGCAGCTTTGATGGTTCCAAAAAAAGCAAAAAAAAACATGTCATTCCAGTAATCAGGTCGGATGTCAGCAATATTAAACAGTGAATAAAATTCAAACGTAATGATTTGATATGTTTTATGTGGGAGTCAAAAGAGAGAGTTTGATTCAATTTAAAGCCGAGGTTTCTACGATCAAAGCCACACAAGCTCGGTTATGCAGGTGTCTAGGAATTAGTCATCTGGTTAAAAGCACACAAAGGAAAGCACGGCCTTGTTCTGTGCCCTTTGCGAGGCTCCACCATGTGTTGCTATACCCAGGCGACAAGTCGAGGCCCGCTGCGTGGTTTCCTTCTGAGAATTTTGATCTTTGCTCGGGAGAAGTGTCTCTCGCACCAGACCAAATTATTTTTTTCTCCGCCATCTTGAACAACAGTCAACGCAGCACATTACATTTAAAGTGAAGAGGAATGAATAATATAAAAAAGAAAAGCAAGGCCACCACAGCTACTAATTATTTCCCCAAGTCCAATTCTACTTCCAGCTGTGCTGTAAATGCACCGAATGTGAATACCAATTAGATTAGCCATGGATTGACGTGATAAGGCAACAATGACTTACTTGAAGGCTGAACAATTTTCCTCAAGTGTGACTGTTTAGATCCAGTTTTCATAGCTAATTGTATGAAAGAGTGATTATTTTCCTAATGAATGCAGTTCTACTTTTGTTGCAGCATGCTCAAGACATTAAAGAATAAGTTCACCCAAAACTGAAAAGTCAGTCATTATTTACTGACTTTACTCAAGTCAGGTGTTGTTCCTATGTCCACAAGATATTTCTGGAGCTTCACAGCAAAGCAACATAGCAGCATTCTTCTAAACAATTAAAGGAGATGGGGATTTGTTTTAAAATGCTAAAAAAAAAGCTTCAAGATGCCAAATTGATTGGAAGTGACATTATTTACACCCTGGATGCACAATCAAGCTCGAGCACCCACTACAGACGGGGTGCATGCTAACACTTCTAGCTTGGTAAAGTCTTTGCTTGCAATTTTATGTCATATTTCAGTTGTTTTTTTGTCCCCACCTATTTCAGTTGTTGCTGCGCTGCCTGTTCAGTCAATCAATCAATCAATCAATCAATCAATCAATCAGACTTTATTTATAGAGCACTTTTCATACATCGTAATGTAGCACAAAGTGCTTTATAGACACACACACACACACACACACACACACACACACACACTCACACACATGTATCCAGCTACTTAAACACACTAAGTGAAATAAAAGAGTGAGTAATAATAAATAAATGGTAATAAATAACACAGGGCACTAACAACAGGTATTGCGGAACTGAGGAAACGCCATCACTGATGTATTTCACTGAGTAAACACTAGAGGCAGTAAAATAAGATAAAATAATAAAACACTAAAACTAAGAATGATAAAATACTAAAGGAGGTTAAAAGTCTAAAACTGCTATGTAATCAATAAAATAAAGAAGTAAAGCATGAATAAAGTAAAAAAAGTTAAAACAAAAATAACTGAAATAAGTAGATGAGTGGTAAGTGAATAGATACATAAAAATAAAGCCAGGTTTAAGCAGAATAAGAGCCAATAAATAAAGTGGAATTCAGCTAAAAGCCAGCCTAAAATGGAAGGTCTTAAGGTTGTTCTGGAGTTCTCCTGTGTGGCTCCAGACGCACTCTGAGGACCATGAAACCTCACTCGCCCTTCCATCGACTCGAGGTTAAGTAGATAATGATTCAATTTCTCATTTTTGGGTGAACTTATCCTTTAAGAAAAAAACCCTCCAGGATAGTGCAATGCTCACTTTAAAGTGAACTCAGAAACATATTTTCTATATCGATTTCAATCTTGAATATCACACATCTGGTAGACTTTTTGAGACGCTCATCAATTCGTGCCCCAGACTCTCCCTGAATCAATATCGCTTTGCCTTATCTGGACTTTCTCATTAAACGCAGGCTATGAAAACCGTACAGGAAAGATCACGCTGCCCATTACATAAATCAGAATCGTTGAATAAAATTATGCAATATAACAGCAATGAAAGATTTTTGCTCCCTCTCTGTCAGGACCTCACCGCCCATACACTGACGCTTTTAAGCCTACACATTTCACTGTGCTCGTTTTCTGCAGTACAGTATCAATCCATGCTCATCCGCTGTATGTTCATACGGAAAAGGACGTTTGTAAGAACAGAAAATGTTACAATGTGAAAGTAGTTTGATTGACATTTATGTCTTATGGTTGTGCCAACACAGATCATTCTACAGTCTGGGCCAAGGGCTGTGGCTGCCAGTCAGCAAGAGCTTTGTGGTGCCTCCGGTGGAACTGTCAATCAACCCCATCGCCAGCTGCAAGACGGACGTGTTGGTTACCGAAGATCCGGGGGAGGTCAGGTCAGTCTGACTCAGCTCAGAGCTCCGCCACTTACTCCACTTCCGAGAATGCATTTTTCATTTCGGACGGTCTCGACAGATGTACTTAAATCCGTTTCTGTGGGATTCTAAACCACCGACTATGCGGCTCGAGCAACAATCCCCTTGTTTGATGGAGTGTACAAGTCGAAATGATTTATGTCTTTGCTTCATTTAGCACAGATATTCATTACATATGACATTCACATATGGCTACACAACAGGCACTATGGAATTTCACGGTGCTTCTTTGTAATTGTTTGTGTCATGGCTGCCTTCGTACCGCTGTCCATCTGTACAATGCTGCTGGTAACTGTTGTTTGGTTTATCCAACAGTAAACAGGTAAGCATTAGTGTATTGTTTGTACATGCATGCAAGGTTTAAGTGAATCAAAAAGCAATTACAAAACTAAACCTTCTTTGCTATGAATAAAAAACTGCAAGGCTCAAGTGAAATAAAAGGCAAAATACCCATTAATCATTGAATCAGCTAATTAAATCCATGGAAAGTTTTTTTTTTGTTCTTTTTTTTTTTTCAAAAGACTTAGTGGACTGAAGTGGCAGGAAACGCTCAATGAAACTTTTGGTTATGCAAATAGTGATCCAACAAACAAATCCACACTGGAAAGCAGTGACAACAAGGTTATGGATTTGGCAGTCCCACAGAGCAATAATAAAATATTGGCAACACAAGACGCGTGTTGTCGCTTTTTTTTTTTTCTCATCCGGCCAGCCAGTATGCGCTGGCATGCATCAGTGCGGCTGAACATCACAAAACACGGCAGGCACGTAGCGCATCAGCTGCAGATTAAAACAATCACCCATCTATGGAATCCAACCGATACCAGCCCGGGAAGTGACATTTCATTTGTAAAGCAAATCGTCTGCCATCGCTGCACCCAAAAAGAAAAAAAAAAAACATGTTGCACTTGTCTGTGACACCATCTTTCAGCAGTAAATGTGGTCGAACATTATGCACGTGTGTGTTTCTGTGTACTGATTGCGGAAAAGTCTTTACTGATGCTGTGCATGTAGTGACTGTTTAGGGCCCACTGGGGTACAACCGACCACATCAGTAGTGCAAACAAGCACATGTGGAAACAGCGGGGGGTCCCTTCTGAGAGCTGTTGGCACACTAAAATGCATACATTTTTAATGAGACAAAAATGTCATGCGTTTGTCACCAATTACCGCTAGAAAATTATTATAAACTATTTTTTCAGAATGACAAGGAATCGCATTCCCAGGTCTCCAAAACACCGGGAGAAAATAAAATGCACATACCTGCAAATTCCTCAGTGTGAAAGGAAGAGATCTTTTGTAATGCCTCTAAAATGATTCATAAATAACATGATCATTCGAGCACACAGAGGAAGTGTTGTCTGACTCTCAACAACATGATCATATGTCGCGAACAAAAACAATTCTTTGGTCTTCTGCACAGTATTACGCTCTCAAAGAAGCCTCGGTTCTCTTTGATCAATTTCCCTTTTTCTTTGTAATCTCTGACAGTGACACATCGCTACTTTCACACCACCGGCTGTCTGTGAACAAGCACGCAGAAACGAAAAACTTGCTCAGGACATCAGAGATGCCACCTTTCAGATAGCTCTGCCTACATGGGTGGGACAGCTAAGGGGAAATGTTGGCATGACTGTGACGTGCAGCTGAGCCCTGCTGATTGGAAACAGAGTAAACACACTGTAGCAGAGGTAGTTTCATTGCCAGTGACAAGGTGCCTTGACAAGAAGTAGAGCACGATTCTGTGCTGAGCACCTCACGGCGAAGGAGATGTTGATGGTACAACTATTAACATGATAACTGTTCCTAAATTCCCTTTTTAACCCTGTACAAGATGTCTCACCACCCCAGCATGTCACAAGCTGCTCTGAAAATGTATTAGAATGTTTTAAAACACAAATGTGGAACAGGCTCACTTTACCTCACAGGTAGATTTGTCAGAATTGTCTCCTCTCTCTGCACTCGTGGGTGTTTTTTGATACCCGGAAATTCAATAAACTAATTTGAAATTCAGTCAGCCTAAATCACAGTAGTCGGTGTCTAATGTGTGTCGCATAAGTTGTTGTTGCAATTTGCCGTTCCTCCACCACCGCGAGAATTCTAACTTTTTTCACAGGCTTTATGAAAATTGCCTCGAGCACAAAGAACTCCCAAGGCACTTGTGTTAGCATCTGCTAATGCAAACGTAAATGGGATTTTTGGATCCCTCTCCATTAATTAGCCAAGGTATGTCACTTATTTAGAGAAAAGGGTGACGGCAAGCTACGGAATGAGGACACGTTTCAGAACAACAGCTTGGCATCTGCTACGTGTCGATCTGATCAGGTCCTGAATGTTCCCTGTCTGAGATCATGAAAGATTACAGTTTCTCCACTTACACAGGTGGTACAGCAATTATTTCCGAGCAATTACTTACTTTCCCTTTGTCTTGACTTTCACTCAAGTGTCACAGTCTTTGCGCGATGAATAGACCTTGCAGGGTAACATCACAGCTGCAGGTAGAAATTGAGCACTTCAGCGGAGAGCAGGAACTTATCTTTTGTTTACTTCGCAGCGGAGGGGCTCAATTTGGGTTAAAGCGAGTTAAGCTGTTCGTCAGTGGAAGGACGTGCCGTCATGGATGTGTGAGCCGCTGTTGTCACTTCCTGATATTATGTTTTAGAAAGCACTTCTCCCGCCACACCGTGTGAGCTCCATTTAGAGACTCCCATTTAGAATATTTTATTCAGAATTTCTTTTTTTACTTCAAGTGAGATATTACGTCTGACACTTTATGGCAACATGAAACATTGTAATAGTTGGAAACAAAAGGCATATTTCCTTCCTGACTATTGAGCCGCTGAAAGATTAATCACTCCCAAACACACCAGGAAAATAAGAGCAAGCATGAGGGAGGAAATACACATTGTACAACTGATTAAAAGCCCACTTCACTTGGAATAGTAAGTTAATGTTGTGCGTGTGGTTAATGATTAGTTCCTGTAACATAGGGAGATCTGTCAGATTGTCATGAATAATGCAGACAACTCATTATCCAAAGCATTTTTGTGGAACATAGTCCCGTGGGACCTCGCGGAGTTTTCTGGCTGAGGCACTTTCCCAAAGTGTTTATGCAGACGTTGATGTATTCAGGCAGTCATGATAGACGTGTCGATGCGGTGAAGTGGTGGGATGCGCTGCAGCTGTGGCATTGAGAAGGATGCATCCGCCGTTTCACTCCTGCCCGTCGGCAAATTTATTCCACATGAAAAAGATAAGTGAGTGTCAAGGTAAGTGTCGGTTTAGCTATGCTCCGCTTTTTTACTCCAAACCTTTTATCACTCCATATCAACATGACCCAGCATCATGTTGATTAGTCTTTTTCAGTGCGCCTTTTAAATAAGCTTGTTTTAGAAGCTAAAATATGTTGGGGGTTTTTTCACAAATTTTTTTTTAAAAATGCCCCATACTTTTTTATTAAGCAGCCCCCAACATTTCACCAAAATGACACATGACACATTTCAGAGTTTTCAGTAGTTGTATCTGGTCTCGCTGGTCAGTTCAGTTTCATTCGCCTGTCAGATTTAAATGGGTTGGGCAAAAATATCGATACGGCAATATACCGCGATACTTTGCCGCCCAATACAATATCGATTTTTCAACTCCAAATATCTATATATCGCCGAAGAGCGACTCTGCTGTGCAGCAGGTGTATTTCTATAGTAGAGAGAGTGGCTGAAGTCTTTGCAAAGTGGATGGCAAGTTATTAACGCCTCCGCAATTTAAAGTTGACGTTTGGAAGCACTTTGGCTTCAAAGTTAAGAGAGACAGCAAGAACATCGAGCTGGACAAAGAGAATATAACTGCCCGGAAATTTCATGGGAATTAATAAAATGGAGAGGCTGTTTTGAATGAAATAGTTTTGACTCAATATGTCCTCTGATCTATATCATCTGATGTACATACAGGTACTTGTGTTTTCATCTTTATTTATACCGCAATATCGTGATATCGTGATACGTATCGTATCATGACCAAAGTATCGTGATACGTATCGTATTGTGAGGTTCTTGCCAATACCCACCCCGAGTATTAATATATCTACTGTCAAGTTTAACAAAAACTGGACCCAAATGCAGACTGACAGAAACCAAAAATCCTAAAGGCAACAAAGGAACACCAGTAGCACGGGGAATACGACAAGACGCGGGACTGATGTGGGCAAACAGAGGAGATGAAGAAAAGAAAGAATTGGGAAACAGGCTTATATACAAACTAAACTCACGAAAGGGTTGAGGTGCAGGTGGAGAGACGCTCGGCACGGGGCAGTGCTAACATACTGATGTGGGACAGGTGTTGGCTAGTCAGCGTATATTTGCGCTTACTCTTTCATTCTCAGGAAAAAGCAAATAATTCATTTTTTAAGATGCAACATTTGAAACACAGGAACATTTGCTGCATCTTTCCAGATTGGCTTAAGCAGTGCATGCACATTTTCAAAGGGAATATTGATGGGTAAGACCTGTGTACACCCCCCCCCCCGAGTTTCACTCTGACTGTGCACTGTCTTGGTAATGCCCTCTTGACATACAACCTGCTCGTCTTAAAGATTACCAAGACGTAGCTTGTTGAACTATTAACTATGTTAAGTGGTCAGGATATCTCAAAGATTTCCTTTGTTTCCTTTATTTTTACACGTAAATTACTTACAGCTGTATAGCCAGACACTGTAGGGGAAGATTCATGCCTGTGAAGGTCCTTGCCATAGAGTTAGGAATATTAAAATACAGGAAACATTAAAGGGATGAAACTTGTCATAGAAATAAAAGCAGAGCCTCTGCTTTTGCACATGCTCGGTTTATTATGGCTTGTTTGAAAGGGATTATTTAAGAATTGAGTCATTCACCACATTCTTTACATACCACATTTGAAATCACACTTCATTCATTAACCATCTTTTTTTTGTCTCTATGCATTTCTTTGGGTGGGGAATTCAAGGTCATGAAGCCAAGTACTCACACAGATGACCTCATGTTTTGTGAATTTAACCTCCTGTAAAGACTAGCCTTGACAGAACACTTTGCTCAAAGCAAACATCCACACTCTTTGTAAAGTTTTCATTTAACACCAGGACCCCGTGCCGAGTACACGGCATGAAATATTTAAAAAATGTTGTTCTGTTATGCCGGGTTCAGCACTCAATCTGGGTAACTGATCAATAAATGTGAATTCGGGCTGAGTGTTATCTTGGTCGTGGTGAGAAACAAGGAGCTTTTGTATACGCTGTACCTCCAAGCCATCATTAATTTACATGAGATTAAATTATGTTGCACTGGTCTTTCTGTTTACAACTGTAAAATGGAGACGGTGATAACTAGACATACTATAAAACTACACTGGACAATGAGAGGTAAAGAACATCAGGGTTGTGTGTGTCTGTGGTGCAAGTTGATTGGCAGTGGATCAAACCACTGTGAGGAATATGAAGAGCGGACACAATCTTTAAAAAACAGTCAATAAAAACACATTGTTTTGTGCCGTGATTAGCACAACTTCCAACTTCCAATCCAATTATCATATCATTAAAAACAAAATGATTTCAAAAATATAGGCTCTTTCCCTGGAAGGGGGGAGGTCATGATTTCCACCCATGGATTCAAGCACTTTCAACTGTGCTCAAAGCCTGGCCTTTTTGTCAATAAGGGACTGCTAATAACACTGCAGCGGCTGACACCCCACACTGGTGATTAATGACCTCACTCACCGTGATAAAGTGAACCATCCAAATGTGCCATTGCCAATGACCCAATGCAACTCCAAGAAGTTGACACCAGCAAAACGAAAAAATCAGTGTATAAACCCCCTTCCCTTTACCCCAAAGCTCCATCAGAAATGTCCTACTGCTCTGCTCTCGAACAAGAGTTGAGGTATCAATCTTTATTTTATCACTAAGGTTTACCTGCTTTTTTCACTCACCAGAGTTTTCCTCAGTGATCACCGCAAGCTTAAAGAAAATGCACTCTATTCAATGACGAAAAGTGCTTGATGAGAGTCAGCATATTTGTGGGAAGCTGGAACAAGAGCATTAATCAAGTGCAGGGGCAGACCAATAACGGGCTCTGTAATCATGCTGGAGCAGCGCTCTAACTTTGGGCTGCGTCGCCTGGTCATTCATCATCTGGAAAAGCAAGAGGCAGGGAGGGAGATTAATAACAAGTACATTAGTCAGTGTTTAGATGCTACCGATGTGCTTCTGGGTCAAGCCATGGAGTCCCGGTGCCAAAAGAGATGATTTTGATTAGCTAAGGATTTTGGGGAAGAAACACTATTAGAAGTCTGATGAGGATTTGGTAACAAATGATTTACGAATTCTAATGGAATAAAGTGCAGTTTAAGTATCTTTGTAGACGATTTATGGTGTGCTTTACTCTTTTATACACCTATATGGATCAGTTTTCAGCTTCCTGTTAATTAAACAGTGCAAGGCCAGCGTTGCTGAAGACTTTCCATACTCTCTGCCATGATTTAATGTGTTGCAACATTTTGAGAAAATGCCCGACGGTTTTACTGTGAGGTTTCTTCAGCATTTGTTTTCCCAATTCTCCTCCTTCTGGACTGTCTCGCAATGGCCATCTTGGAATTGATTGTTTTTTCATCTTCAACCCACTTTTCCCTCTACCCAGAAGGAGAGCCAGTTAGCATGCACCTCACAGCTGAGGCAACCCATTATTTTTTGTCTGTCTCACCTTCCCCACCCTCTGTTTTCCTCTGAATTAAGGAGTCATTTGTCAATGCTTTGAGTGCCTGCCAGGAAGAACCGATGCACCGAATGCCATGTGTTGTCTGTCTAATTCAAAAAAATTGAGTTGCCAAATAAAGAGAAGAATAAAAAGACATGGGAGCCAGAGAGAATGTGAGAGACAGCACTTTTCTTCTTTTTCTTTTTTTTTCAGGTTCTGGTACAATAAAATCACCAACATTGCAATATCCCTTTGTGACAGAGCACACCAAGGGCACAACCAAGAGGCAGTGGCTGAACCACAGTGATTAGGCTTGAAGTCTAAAGAAAGAAACAAACAACAAGGAGTTTTTACCTTCAATAAATCTGAATTGCATCCTGACAGCTCCAAAGAAAAGTGGGCAATCGAGCCCTTCAACGGCAGGCTCAAAGTGACTTGTCATTATCCACTACCCCTGACCAGAAGGGGTCCTGGATAATGCAAGCAAACATCATTAACATGTAAGAAATGTTTTGCTATGAGGTAAATAAACTGATAGCTACACTTTCCTTACACTACCTTAAAATCTGTGTCAGTTCAAGTTGAAGGAACCATCACTTATTTGGATTGCCTTTTATTATGTCTACTAATGAAAACCATCTACTATACTACTGTATAGTACAGGTTGATTGTGTGTGAATGCTATATATTTGCATTTCAGCAATACATATCCAGTAAGAACAGTTAAAAAATAAATCAACTTTTAGTATTCATAGCGACTGAGGCTTCCTCCCGGTGGAGCATCCAGAATACACCCTAGCTGTTCGTTATCCTCCCCTGAATGCCCTCTAGTGAGGGTATTGGGTCTAATGGAGTGGTCAGTTTTAGGGCCGACCTGTATTAAACGCAATTGTTATGGAGCCTGTCCTCAAAGATTTTAGACAGTATAGTGACAAATCAGTCCAACTAGCTAATGGGCTCAGTCAGCAAGAGTGACGCATCACTTCATGACACTCCAGATCCATACTGTCCCAAAGTCAAGCATGAGTCAGAGATTGCAGAATGGGTTTGGTGCTAAATAGATACGTTTATCCTTCATCAACACTAAAAAATCTCCACACTTTGTTAAATAAACATCCAATTCAGCTTCTGTCACTTGTGTTGAGCTCCCATGGCTCAAATTCAGGCACAGAGTTTGTGTTGCTGTGGGATTTATTCTGTGACCTGGGCCGATGTGAGTGACAGCTTACTAGCCATTGTTGCAGAGCAACAAAAAAACAAGCGCAAGTGCGCAAACGACGGTAATAGTTTTTCTCTCTGCATTACGCAGCCACATGATGGTGACCCTCTCATCCACCGGGAGAAAATCCAGCTGTGCAGCAGCCAGCCAGTGATTTGTCAGTAGTCCCACAACTGCCTGGCTCGTCTCACCGTGGAGAATGCCTGAGTAGAAGAGAGTGCACCATCTATCAAGGAGTTTGGTTCAAGGGCAAAAGCTGTGCATAGAGGTGAGCCCAACTGTATTTCGTTGGTACCTCTCACCTCCACGCACCAAATTAGGCACCTTCCCCAAAGAATGATTACATTCAGTGTTCTGAGGGCTACGTTCCATTGCCAAAGTCTTTCGATGGCTTAATTGTTTCTACTCTTAGCTTTAACCCAATAGGTGTTGGGCTGATCTCTACCTTTTGACTTGCAGTATCCTTGGCTCTCGAACAGATTAGTAGCTTGTTTGCCGATAAAACCGATAGCCAGGTCGCCTGTAATTTTTCTTGGTTATATGACTCATTTGGTGTGGAAAAGGCCATTGTTCCTTGAAGTGTCATCTGGGTTGTGCATTAGTAGTATTAGGTGAGTCTTTGTGGTGGGCCATTCAGTTCTCATACAGTAGGGAGATGTCTTTCCCCTTCTGTCATCAAGTCAGGCACATTGTGCCATCAGACACTATCCTTTTTGCTGTTTTGATATCCATCGAAGTTCAGCTGAGCCCTTGAGACCATCCAGTTCAGTGATAGTGCAGAATTTTCTCTGTATTCAGACGATAATTGCCTTGCTGGTTATACTGGTCAATGATCTCTGATGTGCATTAGAGAGAGGAGCTGAGTGTGATGAAGTGACACATCGATACCCCCAAGTATAAGGGTTATTGGCCGTGTGCCTGAAGTGCACATGGGGACAGAGCAGTAGTCTCAAGTAGCAGACTTGAAATTTCTTTGGACTTACCACAAGCGTCGTATCAGAACACCGTTGTGAAAAGAGAGTGGAGTTGAGAGGCAAAGATCTTGATTTTCCATTAAGGCTTTGTTCAGAACCATTGGTTCGTGACCAAAAGAATCAGACTGAGAATGTAGGCAAGGTTAGGGGTAGAATTAAGAGTTAGGGTCAATCAAAAAATACTTTGGTTTAAGGCTCGTACTCCTCTACATTGAAACAACTAGAGGTGGTTTGGGAAACTACCATAATAAGAAAGACCCCTTGCTGCATGGTTGACCCAGGATGATCTTATTTGTCAGCTTGCATGGGAGCACTCTTATTCATTCAAGTAGAGGTGGACAAAACTGCTACAGAAAAGGTTCTTGACCGTATTGGACTTCTCTACCAACTCTTGCCTGGAAAACTCATTTTAACTCAACATTTTTTGTAAATATGGAAGAACAAACCAATGTGAACTTTGTAGCAGTTTTGGGGGAATTTTTATGTTTCTATATTTAGAGAGTTCAGTTCGGCTATCCTAGAAATACTAACCCATACAAAACTGAATAATACAGTTTAATACATGAGTTTGAAATATCCTCCAGTGACTGCAGCTGCCTGACCAAAATGTTTGTCAAAATACTGTTTATTTTGCCCGAAGAAAAGCATGTATCTTCCAAAAATGCTCCTACATCCCAGCTGCTTATGTGGCCGACAAAACAATAAACATGTTGCCAGATTAAAAAAAGAGGTGTGTTTGCAGGGTTGCATTAGTGCATCGATCTTGAGTACTGGGAATTACTGGATGACATCAATACTACTAATGCATAATGGGCCTGCCATAACCACATTAACAGTTTCTATTTACGACCATAAAACATTTCTTCACTGCAAACAGAAGGTGACATTTTAATTATCCTAAAATGTTTTAGTTCGATGGTGTTATTTAAACAAAGAGTTTGTTGTCAAAGGTGATTAAAATATAGTTGATTTATGCTCCATCTTTTGCTCAACAGACTCAAATCATTCTGTTAAGTTGACGTCATTCATATCCACATTTTAAAGGTGCAACATACGAGATTTGTTGTTAATAACAACAGAATTTATTACGTCATAGCATGTATTTGGCTACAGGGCTATCGACTTAAGTTAGCATGATTACCAGCTAGCTCTGTACCAAACTCCTGTGCTAGTGGTGTAAACACCAACACTCCCCTGGTGCTCCAAGCTCCCAGTCCAGACTAGCATGGCACTCTTGTACTCTGGTAAAATGCTGCCCCCTATCTGTTTGGAACATGAAGTAGACAGCTGGCTAAATCTTACATATTGCACCTTTCATGAATGCTCAAATTGGATAGAGACATAGTTAATAATTATACCGATTATACCGGTACCGATTATACTGGAGCACCAACTAAAGTTCATGCATAGCATTCATGACTTCAGACAACAACAATGAACGAAGAAGCAGATGAGACCGCTTTGGTTGGCCCCGTGGATGGGAATTTTGTTTTAAAAAGCAGACGGATGGCAACGTAGACAAGAGCACGGTTGTGTGCAAATTATGCAAGAAGGAGTTTGCGTATCACCGCAGCATATCAAGCCTCAGATAATACCTAAATGCTAAGCATATAACAGCTAGCGTTAGCGTGGGAGCTAGCGTGGACGTCAGCTCGACTCCGAGTAAAAGGACCCAAAACAAAGTGTTATAGTTTACAGAAGGTCTACCTACCTATAGGCTAGCTGAATCTCTGAAATGTATTCCTAAATATGCTATTGCTACACTTTATGGCAAAAATTGCACTGGTCTGTTGGTCTTGGAAAAAAAAAAACAATGTTTTGTTGCTTAAGCTTATGTATTCAGTCATTATTCAATGGTATACTAAAATCCATGTGAAAAAAAATGCTTCTCACTGTTGTCAGGTCAAATATTTATATGCGATTCAAATGCGATTAATTTCGATTAATTAATTACAAAGCCTCTGATTAATTCGGTAAATTTTTTTAATCAAGTCCCGGCCCTAATTAAAAGCTAACTTAACAAAAACAAACACCGGAATCCCTCATTAAAGTGGAAGAATATCAACATTTTGGACTGATGTGTTACTTTCTAGGGTCTTTCAATAGACAGTTTTTTTTATATCAGGAGTTGGTGACAGTGAGTGATTTTCTACCAGCACAGCAATGTGTCAGGGATGGGTTTGCAAAGGGAACAGTTCCAATGTGCTGTCAGTGAAAGGTAATACTTCACCGCTCACACAAGGAAGATGTGCCAATTATGGGCAGATGTGCCATGAATCTACCGTGAAAACCAAATATCTAAAATGAAGAATCCCTTGATAAAAACAATGTGAGGCATCATGAAGCATTCCAAATGCTGATCACATGTGGGCAGGAGTTATGAAGAAATTTAAAAAAAACAAAAAACACTATTTTGTGATTAAAAAGGTAAGTAGAGGGTGTCTGCACACATCTACCAGCAATAAATCCCTGCTTATATAAATAAGTTTGAATTTGGAATGTATTTTTGTCAATATTGTGCAAGGAGCATTCCTGCCTCTTTGATTAATTTTAATGCTTTGCCTTGCATCTTTGCCTGAAGCCATTGACAAGGTCACAATAAACAATTCTTTTCACATTTTCTTTTTTAAACAGTGAATACTAAGTCAATAAGAATTCCCTTTGCCATATGTGCTCTCTGAAGGAACTGTATGTACTGTTTATAACCACTTTGAAGAGAGGTTACTTTGGGACACTCACATCAAATATGTATATAATTAGCTCCATGGTGCTATTTTCACTTTCTTTTTGAAATGACATTGTCGTGTAAGCACCTAAGTACACATAGACAAAGACACGCACAAACAGTGACAGTGGGCTGTACTCCAAATTCCTCCTTGCTCAGCAGGACATCTGTCTTGCCATCATTCGAGATCTTGTTGCTGTTTGTAGAGTCAAGTCACCCTCACAACACACTGAAATCCCTGTGGTCCCATTGCAAGAGACAGTGCTTTTGTTTCTTTGCAAAGAAAAACACAGGGGTTGCTTACCCCTCCGTTCTCTCTGACAGCGGGCATGTAGAGCTCGATGTATGGGCATGACTGAGCATGCTGAAGCGAACACAGCAGCTGAGCCGTACAGCAACAGTCAAGCTGACATTTCTCAGAGGAAAGCATGAAGATTGGAAATGATTGATTCCTCTTTTGTTTATAGGGACTGGTTGTCAGTGTCCTTGACAGTCGTTTGTTGGTCAGTCCGCTATTTTTGCCTCGACTAATACCTCACTGCACTCAACATTCATGGTCACCAAAGGATGAAGCCTGCTGACTTTGGCGATCCCCTGACCGTCAATTTAGCGCTACCAAGAGGTCTACATTTGAGGTTTTGGGTAAATTGTTTAACAACTATTGGACAGACAGAATTATGGCATACACATTCATGTCTCTCACAGTAATTTCCTTGTTCATCACCTGATTTTTCCTCATCACGTCAAAAGTTTAATTGGGGCGATACTTTGGCATTTCCATTAGCCTCAGCTGTGGTTTGNTTTTGTGAGCACCTTAGAAAGCTGATGTTAGTATTAAGCTCAAAGCACCACTCTGCTTACGTATAGCCTCACAGAGCCTAAGAATAACTGGTCTTGCTCTAAATACATTTCTAATAGATAGGTTGGCAGATACCGTACTGCCATTGCATCCTGAAATACAATGAAACAGCCGTCCATATCATAGCAACATCACATACCACATATAATATAACCTATAAAGAATATGCATACAATAAATAATCCATAATAAATCAATTGTGCTTAAAACATTAAGGGTTATTGCACATTGCACACAGTCTGCATTGTTGCTGAAATGTGGTCAGGTAGATGTTTTGGTCGGTTGGGACAAGGGAGAGTCGTGGCTTAAGTTTGTCCACAGCAACGCAAAAAATCTGTAAATTATGTATTGATTAACAGTAAATATGATTTGGTTGACATTTTATTTTTATGCAGATCTAATTACAAAGTAACATGAATGGAAATTATCCCGGGGAAGCAGTGATAGCTCAGGAGGCAGAGAGGGTCGTAAAGTAATCAGAAGGTCACTCATGGTTTGGACTCCTTCGATTCCCCGGATCCCCCAGCTGCACGCCGAAGTGTCCTTGAGCAAGACACTTAACCCCACTTGACCTTGTGAGCATCTGCTGGATGTGTTTCATGCCTTGAAATCCTAACCAAAGACTGCACTTCATACAGACATGCATCTTTATTTAAATGTAATAATGCCTACATGTATCATCCAAGTCAAATATAATACCAAATAAATGCATTTTTGACTTTGAGTGTGTATTCATGCATTTGTCTTTGCTTTCCTTTTGGGCTCCTCTGCCACCTTGGGCACGCTCGGATGGCCTCGGCCTCAGATCGGTCCTCAGAGTGTATGGATGGAGAATACTGATTTCCCTCAGCACTCCATCAACACACTGTGACAAACATGTCCAATTAATGCCAATGAGCCAGTTAGCCCCATGACTCACCATGAACCAGAATGAACCTCTGCACTGGAACTTTTAAAGTAATTTTTATAATGCCTCGGCACAATGTAAGCCCTCGGGAGGCTATTGTTTCAGATTTATTCGCTTTTGCCTTTGCACTGTCAGTCACAAAATGAAGCTAAAGATCACAAAGGAAACCTGTCGAAATCAAGAAAAAAAAACGTTCCTGTATTCAATGAAAGGTCTGTTATTATGAGCGTTCATGTCCTGAATTTACATTTTATGAATATCTTAGGCACTAAGCTGATTTTTGTACCCTTTTATTAAGCCTAAAATCACGAGTTGAACATTAGAAGTAGTCATTAATTGCAGGTGGTAGGGTAAAAGCCATCCAACCACTGCAATTTTGTAACATAATGTACGTGTTTGAATAGCTTCTTAATTGCAGTAAAACAGCAAGGTGGCTTTTCCAGGTGGCAGGGGATTTTTGTTCAGCTGCTCTAGCATTATTTTGTACTTGTCATTACATGTACTGGTTATAATGTCTCCATTTGCACTGTGAAAATCCATGCAAAGCCATGCCGATTTTTCTTCTTTTTAACACTTTTCTCTTCCATACCAGGGAAGAGGCCATGATGTCCACTTACTTTGAGACGGTGGAGGACCTACTGGCATCTTTTGGGCCAGTCCGCGACTGCTCCAAAGATAACGGCGGCTGCAAGAAGAACTTCAAGTGTGTGTCTGACAGACAGTTAGACTCCTCCGGCTGCATGGTAAGTGCAAACCACCTGCCATACATTCATCGGCACTAATAAAAGTCTCGGGTAAAATGTTTACCGTACCATTTAATGATCAGTTGGTTTTGATGCATCATTAATAAAGTTTATAGTAAATGCATTTTCGTTGGGAGTAAGGGGCTGTGTGAATGTGTGTATGTGTGAAGGATGTGCTTGCCAGTGATAGACCTCCTGAGAAAAGGCAGCACACGTTTCATCCAGGCTGTCAGCTGAACTGTCGCTGAACTGTAGCTAACTAGCTATCAGAGCTCAGAGGGTGTTGACAACCGTTTTCAGCGGGGCAGCAGACTACTCTTAATGCTGGATTCGCGCAGTTAGTCTGGCAAAACACACCAGACAGAGCTACAGATACATGCTGTCTGGGCATACATGCATTTGAGCTTGACATGTTCCATGTAGTTCAACTTTGCACCTTAAATTTCCCATATGGTTTTGGGGCACGACAAGAGTGAACAACAATTACTGCTTCAAAACGGTTAATGAAATAAACAAGAAATAAAATGTCAATTAGCTGTGCTGCTCAGCGGTTATCGCAGGACTTTGCAGCTGAAAGACTGATTGGTAACTGAAGTGAAACATAATATATGTTGTAAAGCGCCTTCATCCACATAATCACCGCTTTTTAATGTTTCTTCCCAATGGGCTTTTGTGATATTTACAAGCAATCTGTAATATTTCATAGAAAGTCACTATAATTGGTATGCTTTGGTGTTACTGTATGCCCTGCATACTATGGTGCCTATAGTTAGAGGGATGACTCACACTGTGTAGTGCCCCTGTATTTACTGTACGCAGACTAACAGTTATTTGTAGTGGTGGAAAGAGTGCTTAAAATCTCTACTCAGTTACATTACTGAAATATTACTCTTTTACAAGTAAAACTATGGGTATTAGAATAATACTTAAAGGTGCATATGTTGCTGTTGTTACTCGATAAGAATACAAACCTTTACTGTAGTTCAAAAACTCCTTTATTAGCGAACATCGCCAGTCACTCAACCTGAAGCGGCAACTAACAACATCTAATTCCTTCACAATAAAAGTTCCCATTTACTTCCCATGCATAATAAGAGGTATCTTTTCCATACAGGCTGATATTAGGCTAACTGAATATATTATAACAGTGCAACAGTAAAGTGTAAACTAACAGCTGTTAACTTTTGTATCAGTCCATGACTGTAGCTACTGTTAGCTTGTTAGCTCAGTTAGCCATGCAGCTAGCCAGACTACAAGGGGAGGGTTGGTGTTTCTACTGCTGGCACAGGAGCTTTGGACCACTGTGAGAGAGAGGTTTTCAGGATCTGGGCTAGGTGGTTAGGATGCTAACACAGTAGATATGTGTTCAACACGATAGATAGATAGATACATAGATACATAGATACATAGATACATAGATATTATTTATTTACATTTTGTTGGTAGTGTGTGTTAATTTAACTAAGTTTTTTTTTCAACATATTGCACCTCCAAATAAAGGTACACAGTGTTCTTCTCGAACGCTACTCAGAGTATTAGTTACTTTTAACTGTTTATATTTAATGCGTTATCAATAGCAAGCTTTCGATCAAAGCAGTTTCTGTTCTTCCAAATCTTCAGTCTAAATTCCTCCCTAATTTAACACTGTTCGGTTCAGTGGTCATGACCACTTCTTTAAACCTGCGCCTGCTGCAGACTGTTGAGTCTGTATGTCAGGGTTTTCATTGGCTTGTTTGTGAACAGATAGGAGTTGAATTACAGACTTGTACCTAAAATAAATGACTTAATGACAGTCATTTCTTTAGTAGCTGTTATTAGTTGCTTCACCTCTGTTAATTTGGGAGCTCACAGTAACTACTTATCGACTGGGAGATTAGGGTATGCAGAAAAACTTGCCTTAAGAAAAAGATAAACAACTTAAGGTGTATCAGTTCTCTGCAATGATGGAACTGTTTGTCAATGTGGATCAAAAGGGGGTAGTCCAGTGATGACAGCAAAAGAAATGTAGTAGTTGTGCTACTGATAACTTTTGTAATATGCTTGTTTTACTCATCTAGATGCCACTATTATGTGTTGAAAATGTATAACAAATTATATATTTAACACATTTATTTACATCCCTCTGTGATTCATATTTAGATGTAAACCTCTGTGCAAAAGAGGTTTACTTTCTGGCATATTTACAAGTACAGGGTGACTGCAGGCTCACAGTGCCAGGCTTTTGACAGCATGGGGCGGGCCTGGGTTGTAAAGTAATTAAATTGATGAGGCATCTCAATTGCTGGAGGACGGTTTGGCGAGTCATTAAGAGCTCGGACGGGGCTATAAATCGACTGGTCTTTTCGTTGTTTGTGTCGGCCAAAGACAAACACTGACACGGCGGTTTTCTTGTTTTCTCTTTTTTCCTTATCTAAGAAAGGATTTACTCCTCTCTTAAAGATCTCTATTTGCTATATTTGTAAAAACCCTCCAAGTGAATCTGGTCCAACGCTCTCTGTAGACCCTTATCACGAATCCATCTGGTCACAACTGATGAATAACATTTCTGACATTGTTGTCGAGCGACAATTTACACCTCGACTGATAGACTTTAGAGGATAAACTCGGCACCTATGTAGCGCTTGTAACATTTTCAGCCAGGCGCCTTTTAATCTCAGTTTTTTTTATAAATAGATAAAGTTTATTTTGCCCTCTGCAACTCATCCCCCGCGATTTACCTCCTGCTGTGTTACCATGACGATGGCTCCATATTAATAAACCTGAGTCACATTCCCCATCATTCATCAGAACCAAGACAATTTCCACCCTTGACATATTTAGTAGCTCGTGGCTGTTTTTTATGTCTAAGATGTGATTTTTAGTTTACATTTAGTGCTAATTGCATTTTGCCCTGAATGTGTTGACAGTATGTTTTTCTCCTTCAGTTACTGACGATATGACTACACTTCTTCTGCCATGCTACCCAGACACAAGCAATATGGATGATCTTGTTTAAAAATATGCATGCGACGGTGCACTGTGTCACTCTTCCCTGCACTGCACAATTTAACATGGCCTCCACCAAATCCTCGTATCTTATGCATCTCATGCATCTCATGCCTCTTTCTGTCTATTTTGTGACATTTAGCTGCTGCAAAGCATGAATTCATTCTCCAAATGAAGAATAACATTAGGGACAGAATTGAACTCTAATAAATACAACATTAAGATGTATAAATGCGGGGATGTTTAATTTAATTATATTCAGTTCGTGCTTCCACACTTTATGCTATCATTTAAGCAGTGTGCCTAATTAGACCCTTTTTGTTCTTTAGTATATTTGCATTTATTTAGGCAAAAAGCTTTCACACGGGGAATCATTGTATTAGGATGGCTGATAACAATACATAATTTACAGTTCCGACCATGTTTCATGTATTTCCATGGTTGAATTTGCATCCTATGCAAGACTCGAGACTAAACTTGAACAGGCAGCCTCCCATGCTAAACTTATACTGAGACCAATCCTTATTAAACCCAGAGGTGGACAGTAGTAGACAGTGGAGAGAGTGTGTATAAAATATGAATGAGTCCGTGCTAATAAGACTCGGATTGTTTGTCAAATTCTTCCCCACGTCAGGCCCCCAGGGACAAACACACAACCACAGTATCTTTTCTTCGTCCCACAGCTGACCATCGTGGCAGGAAGAACGATATCAAAAGAACCCTGATGAATTAGCACCCGAAGCAAAGAAAAGAAGAGAATGCACACACTCGTGTCTTCATCAAGGGGTATAGTCAGCTTGGAAAGCTTTAGCTTCAACTCCTATTTTCAGAAAGTATAAGTGTTTTATGAAATATTAGCGAAAATGATCCAGAACAGTCTCACGCCTCCGTGTGCAGCTGATTAATACGGCAACAAAGAGACTGACAAAGCCTTCTAGTCTTCAAAGATTAACTCCGAGGATCACAGACACAGCGGTATTATTTTTCTCCTTTGACTCTTTTGGGTTGGTGTTATTTTAACCACCCTTGTCAGAGTGGGTGCTAACATGGAGCAGCGACATGCCACACAGGCGGGCTTAAAATCCATTATCAGAGTCAGTCCCTCAAGGCTGTCTGCTGCTCTTAAGACAGTCCAAATGCATTTTGCAAAGACATAAATTCCAGTCAGAGTCGGCGCTGAAGTTTTTGGATACACTGCTTATTCCATTTTTTGCCTTTGTTCCCTTTTCTGCTGCTGCTGAGCCACAGAGGATGACAGGCGGCTTATTCTTGCGCTCGCTAACCTCAGCTTATAACAACAGCTGTTTTAAGTGCAGGTTAGCAGTTTTAGACAGGTGGTAATGTTTTTTTTTTTGCCTTTTTCATCAAACACTGCTCATGTTATACGTTACAGTCGCAGTGCACTAGGTACATATGGAAGATATGGAAGTTGAGTCTTGTTATTCATGTACAAATATCTGAGTGAAACTAAATGTTCCTAAAAAGCTACTTCAAAAAACAGCTCATTTAGCGGTTTAGATGGTTTCTCCAGACTGTAGGTGTGGCAGATCATGACTGACATCTCCCTTGTTGTGATTTTTTTTTCCCTCATCCAAAAGTTAGAAAACCTTAAATGTAGTCTTATGAAAGACTAAAATGTTAATTTCATACAGTATCTGTCAATGATTATCAACTTACGTTACCATTCTCCATATTGGGGACAACAGGGACGTGCAAGATCTGGAGAGGGAGAGACTGTACAGCTCCAGCTAAAAGACTCTACTACTTGCAAAACCCATCGCTTTCTCGGCAAAACCACTGAACCTGTCTAGGAATGAGCGCTGCACATGGGGTGGTTTCTGTGGCTGACTCAAACAGTTGGGAAACAAAACACGTCGTCATCTTCACCGGTGTTTGTGCATCCAGTGACGCCACAAATGAGCACTGACTCAAACACTTGCAAATTAAGGATGTTGTTTTGTGTAGAAACAGGTCCCTTACCCCATTTTATTATAGGAACAGGATCAGGAAAGTACTAGGGTGAATGGTGTCTCTGTCCCACCCACTCCACCCCCCTGTGTCACTTGCTTCTGCACTATGTAACTTCAGTTAGAGGGTGGGATCACAGCATTACATACATGTTTACTTCGAGATTTGACATTTCAAGACATAACTCACTGAGAATATAATTATGTTTTAATATCTCTTACTGGAGTAACTGATTACATCTTTTGTTACTCTTCCATTTGTTATTAGCATTCTAATACATGTCGTACCACTAAATTAAAATCAAGAGTTCCATGCCCTGACATCATTTTATTGCCAGCCTTCACATGGCTAGAGGACAGAGTCGGGCCATACTCTTACATGAAGCACAACACAATTCCATGCTGTTGCAGAAGAGATACTGCGGATATACTATAAAGATCAAAATGCTGGGAACATGATATGTATCTTATCCGGAGGCTCCTTTACTTTCCATTTTTGTATCTCAAGCTCAAGAAGCAAACAAATGCCAGTAATCCACCATAGTTTTTACAGTATATCTTTCTTCCATGAATCTCTCTTCTTCATGCGGTGGAAAAAGATAAGAAAAAAAAAAAAAACTCTCAGAATCACACAAGGTCCCTGTCTGCTGCATTAAAGGTAAATCGTCAGAACAGAAATCCAGAGGCCGCTTTTAACTATGCTGCAACACGACGGCAGAGAAGTGTGGAGAAGTGCATCGGGCAGATGCGGGCTGTCTGAGCAGCAACACTCTAGCGTTCAGCTAGCGGTGCGGAATGAATGGTCAAATTTCGCGTTGAACCTGTGGTCAATGTGCCGTGTCATCCACTGTGTTTGTGTGAGAAGGGGGTATTACTGATGCACTCGGTGAATTCTCCCGGGGCTGCTTGGTGAAGTTCAAAAGTCTGTAAACATGGATTTTTCTGGTAGCTCCCGGTTTTTTAAAGCTTAAGTTTGACAACTGCGGCACTCGTGTTGTTTCTGTGCTGTTAGGAAATGGTGTAATGTTTGTCTTTATGGCATGTTGTTGTATCCTGCCTCAGTATCTGTCTTCCTAATGAAAGTACTCAGAGGCTGAGCAGATGGTGGGATATTACTGGAATATCGTTCATCAGTTGATGTTCCTTTTGGGACATCTCTGCTAAAGTCGCTTGAACGCAGCGTTGGCGGAGATGTATGTTTTACTGTCGCCCACCAATCCGAAAGTTTAAACTTGGCCCGTCAAACTCCCGTAATTTATAACCGTTTAGCGACGACGGATACTGTTGTCTCCAACCTCATTTTAAGGGCCGCTTGCATACTCTCTCAGAATTTCGAGAGTTTATTAAAATGTGTGACACACTCCAAAAGTCAGGAATTAAAAGATGAGTTGTCAGTGTGGAGCCAGATTTCTGCTTGGTTGCCTCTGGTTTGCATAAAGAGTCAGCAGGGAGGAAAAAAAAAATTGGAAAACTCCACCCAAACAAAAGTTCCGTGCGAACCCGCATCGCCCTAATCCCTCTACCCACAATCCACTGTAGGTCCCCACAGTCGTGTGTTCCTGTGAACCGAGCGTTATGACTCCCTCTGCTCTGCTGCACAGCACAGCTCAGTTTACCTCATTACCATTGAATTTCAATGCCGCATTGGTTTAAAGCAAACTCTAATAATTCTTTCATCCTTACAGTGCGCCACTGTTGGTTAAATGCCGGATCAAGTGTGTCATTTAGTGTACCGCAGAGATCCAAATAACACTGCTGGAGCCAGGGGTGGAAGTTAAGAGCTGTGCACAATGGAATACAGTTCAGTTGGGCCTTTAGGGGGAAATATCAGCAAGTGTGTGCGCCATAATAGTAAAAACTAAGACACATCATTTTTATACATTCACTTTATCTAGTCTAATATGCACAGTCACTGAAGCATTAAGCAGACATCTGCAGCAGCGCTTCAGTTTTCATACCGTAAATGCCGTGCATAAACGCATCAGAGTCTACCAGTTAAACAGAACACTCGCAGTCACACCGGGTTCAATATATTAAATGTTATTTGACAAGATAAGTTTCTGAATTTGAATTTAGTTAATTCGACATGGCACGGGTCCAAACCCAGCCCGAGCAAACGCAGAATGGATTAGGAAAGATTATTAAATCATTTCCAACTAACAGGTTAGATACCTGGCGAAAGATTAGCTTTTTCAATTTCCTTTCCCTTCTTGTAATTTAATAAACATAGGTGGATAGATAGTATCTGTTTTTCTTCTTTGTGGCGAGACTGAGATATGAAGAGGAGCAGAAAATATTTATTGCTCACCTGTTACAGTAAACTGTCGTATATTGCTGCTATTTTTTGTAATAACCTTCAGTGCAATCTGACTGCTGGTGCATTTATTATTATTTGTCTCTCTCTCTTTATATATATTTTAGATATATATATGGAAAGTCCATTGACTGTTTAGATTTTATTAATTAAAATAATCCAATCAAACTCATAACTTTTACTCAATATGTTAATATCATGGTTTGGGTTTTTGGTTAATTTATTGTTTCCTGTTTTATTTTGTAAGGTTCATCCTCATGTGTCATGTCATGTTGTTTTCCCTCCCTTTTGATTGTCCCGATTAGTTTCACCTGTCCCTGATTATCCTCCTGTGTATTCGGTCCGCCTCTATTTGTCTGTTTTCCCACCATGTTCCCTCCTCACCTGTGTTCACTTAGTCATCACTCCCCGTGTCTTTGAGTCCCCTTCTTCCCTCTCTCACTTTGTGTGTTCTGTTTCCCGACGTCAGTCCCGTGGTTCTTGTCGTTTCCTTCCTCACGTTCCTGCCTGTCTACCCAGTGTTTCTTTGGTTTGTGCTTGATTTAGTTTTTGTAGTTTTGCGCGTCTTTAGTTGTCAGCTTTGCCCCTGCCGGCCTCCTTGTGTTTTTCACCACCACCATTTTTTGCTCGTTCCATTTTGTAACTTTGGATTCTGCTCTGAACTCCGGCTTTGTTTTTAGAAGCTCGCCTTTTTAATTTCTTTTCAACCTGCCCGCCCTCTGAGTAAGCTCACCTTCTCTGCTCCGGTGTGACAGACAACACTACTAAAAACTAAGCATTTGTCCAGTAAAAGCATTATGTGCTGTGTTTTCTCTCCTGACATAAATAAACAGCGCTCATGGCCTTCATCATCAAAGTAAAGGAGAACAACAGCAGCTCTTAAATGCCTCTGGCAGCAGAGTCGTGTGGAGTCTCTGGGCAGAGCCATGTTTCACACTTACAGCCATCTATTCTATTGTCACCAATATAGAAAAGGTGGAGAAATGGAGACAACATGGCTGTTACTGCAGCATTAAATGGACTCGAATGGATTTGCTGAGCACATAAATGCAGATTTGATTCTCACTGTGTCGAGATGAGGAAGATGAATACTCCAGATGAAATCATCCTGTTAGAAACCGGAGCCATTGTGACACTGAACAAGGCGTTATATATATAATTTTTGTTTTTGTTTTTATCCATCCATATGCAGCATTTTGTATGTTTGCATGAACCATCTGCACAAAAACATAAGAGGATCACGATCAAAAGTGACAAAACTGACTCAATCTTGAATAGCAGCCTCTATTTTTCGTGGTTCGGGCGACACCGTTTCCCCCCACAGCAAAGAGAAGAATGTGAAGATCAAGTATGAATATCGCATGAATATAACAGCTGGGTGGAGACTCTGTATTTCTCACCGGGGACTGTTTCGCACCCTCGCATGTTTGTTTTTTTTTCCGCTCTCGCAGCAATAAAACCGTTGTGCCTAATTCAACTCATCGGAGCAACAGTGGAGCTGCAGGGCATGCATCTCTGCCACCTCCAAACCAGATTAGGCTGTCAAATATGCTT
>CAEMYA010000179.1:9412615-9479391 GCA_903131615.1 Diplodus sargus | reverse complement strand
CCTGTCAGGGTGATTAAGAGCTGTGCAGTTTCAAATCATTTTTTTGCGGTATGTGTTATGAGACTCAGCACACATCTATCTTATGTTTTTTTTTTCCCACTGAAAAGCTTCTCTCTACTCTTTGCTGATGTTAATTTCCAAAGGTCTCTCTGGGACCATGTATAAATCTTTGATCACTGACTGTTGACACTTTTCTCGCCATTTTTTTTTTTTTTTTTTACCCTGAAATGTGTGATGTGCGAACATCTGGCATCCTAATTTTGACAAGATCATTAGGAGACAGAGTTCTCAACAGATTATGCTCGGCTCCTGATTAAAGCGAGGACACTAATGGCCAATTAGGAAAATGAATAGCAGTCATTCAGAGCGGGTGAGCTTTAATTCGCGGGGGCAGTATACATGTGTAATGTGTAGGGAGATGTATGCGCAGTTATAATGCATACTTAGTTTTTTGTTTTTTTTCATTCGTCTTTGATTTCTTTAAACCTGCTTACCTTGTATTTTTAATCGCTCCAAGTGTATATAGAGGAGTGAAATACAATCTCTCTCTGGCACTTAACGGTGTCATAAAAATTCTCATTTGTAATTGGCCCCTGAGAATACACAGTCAACCCCTCTGAGTTTTACGTCTCTGTCATATGCCCAAGCTCGGGGATGCAGCAGACACGAAGGTGCGAAAGAGACAAAAAGATACCATGTAAACAGCCGATCTGTCATGTTTAATGTAATAGTTTGGGTTATTAATTATATTTGAATGGACTTGCAAATTTGTAGGCACAGACGCATCCACGCTCGTCTCTAATGCGCTCATTTTCTCACTTCTTTTAAATATTTAATGTATCCAGTGATGTGTTGTAACCCATTTGTCTAATGTTTCTGAAGGTATTTGTAATTAGTGATCGGCTGCCGAGCTGGTAATTATAGCGGCAACGCTGCAGTCAATAAAGTTGCCTTGTGTTTCTCCAACAAGCGTTTGGCTGTATGGAGCTCACTCGCTGAATCACAGCAGACGGACTGACTGAAAGCGTTTATCTGAAATGCAAATTCAACCCCCCTTCCCCAGCTCTCTCGTGTCTTCGGAGAGTTGTCCGAGCAAAAAGAGCAAGTAGCTGGTGGGCAGCGCTAATAGCTAACCTTAAGTCCTTTTAATTCAAGCGTGGACTGCTGCATGACAATTCTGAATTACGGACACCTATTCCCACAGCTCCGCCGCAGTGTGATGAATGGCCCCAATCTCATTCTGGTGGGGAAGTAAGCATTGCATTCATGAGATACAGTAAATGGATCTGATACAAGACGGCTTCAAATTGAAACTCGAACATATGGGACTCTGTACGGACCGCACGTGTGAACACTGCACAGCGCTGATTGCACATTTATCCTTTTTTGCAGTGTTTGGCAGCAATTTCTCCAAAAGAGAGATCAAAAAAAGGCCCATCACTTAATTTGTTTTGTAAGATTTGAAAAAAAAAAAGTCTACGTCCCGGAGAGAGCCGACGTAAACTCATTTTCTGGATTCATTTGGATCCTTTGTGTGAAAACTGCATGCGTTCAATCTCATGAGATAGTGATCTTAATATGGTATCGTGATCCGGCCATTAGGAGGAGGCCAATTATGAGAAAGAAAATCTCATAATTAGAAGAAAGGAACAAGTTGATTACTGTTGGTTGAGTCAGTGCTGGTGTGGGATTTCAAATCATGCTGTTCTTAATGAAACTCATGATGACATCAAACTGAGGCTGCAATGAACGATCGTCTTTAATAATTATTCATGTGTTTTGATTGGTTGAGTACTTGTTTTGTCTTAAAAGATCTGCATTAATCAGAGCCCAAAGTGAAGTCTTCAAATAGCTTCTTTTGTTGAACACAGTCCCAAACCCAAAGACTCTTTATTTACTATCATAAATGACAAAGAGCAGCTGCAAATCCTCAAAATTGAAGAAAATCAAGCCAGCAAATGTTTGACATTTTTGCCTGCAAAAATAAATAGGTGGCAGTAATCGATTTTATCAACTAATCAGCTGTGCATCAAATAGGCCCATGACCTTTCACCCCTCCTTTGACAACATCCAAATCGGCATACAAAAATGTCCTTAATATTTTTGCCATTTGTTAGTGTGTAAACATAGAGGGGGAAAACATCCCTGAGCTGAAAAATAAAGTCAGAAATGAGCATGAGGGTTCTTCCAAAAGTCGACACACATCATGTATTAGGCTTAAGATGGCACCCTGAGTTCCTCCACCTCTTCTTCTCCTCTCTCCAGCTTGTTTTCTTGGCTGCCGGAGAGCCTCCGAGACTTTTAGATGTTTTCAGACGCAGTGGTGTGCTTTCCAGTTTCCCAGATTTTTATTGCTGATGAGACGTTCCAAAATGAATGTAGAAAGCATGAGAGAACATGCTCGACACAAGTTTTGAGCACCCATCCTCAAAGAAATTTCACTGACACCAGAGTTTGTATAATTTAGGTCGCCGAAAAGCTGCTTCACAGTATCTAAACAGCCCGTTCTCACTGCCAGGGCGTCAGATACCGAAGCCTGGTCAGCAGCCCTGTGTTTCTAAGATTGACACTGTCGGTAACCTTCTTGTTATGTCACTTCTTAAAGCGTCCCTTTACTGCAGCAGCATAAAGAGCGAGAAAGACTGAGTCAGTGGGTGGTTGGGTGGGTCATTCACGGAAATAGTTAATTATCAAGTAGTTAATTGTTGCCTAAACTTAAACAAACCACTACCATTTGACAACATTTATATCCTTCCAAAAGTTACATGTGTAACTATGCAAACTGCTATTTTGAAAGTCTAATTGGATGTTGTATATTGGGTATTGTTGCTAGCTTGACCATAGGACAATTTAACTTTGAAAATCCAACCAGATGTTGCTCATAACATATTAGTCCCAACATGACCATGACTACCCTAACGGTAGGTGTGAAGCCCCTTGCAGTTTGAAGCTAAAGGCCACTGACCAAGCTACTGAATTTGACAAATTGGGAATGAGAACGTGCTGATTTAAGAGGTTGTAAAGTTTTTTTTTTTCCTTCGCTGCTGTAACTTTGAATTTATTGACTGAACTAAAATCTAGGTCTACCATCCCTATTTCTCTTTCCCCGGCTTCTGTTAACAGCCTCACGCTCTTCTGAACATTGTTGAGCTCCGTCTCAATCCTCCCTTTGTATCTCAGTTTGGCTCGTTTTTTATCCCCGACTTGATTTCCCTCCCTAATTTCCCCATCCTGCATTACATAACCTTTTATTGAAAACCACCAAATGAGGCCCTTAATTGCTTTTGTGCCCGAAGGTTTGTTCCCAAGGATCTCGGTTTGTTTACTGCTGATCTCAGGTACCTCGCAGAACACAATGTTCTGACATTCAGGATCAGTTAGTCGGGTTATGCTTTTTAGAGGGAGGGTTTCAGCACTGTCCAGTCAAAACAGTGCCGAAGGGCGAGAAAAACAATTTTCACCCACATATATTTTTTTCTCTGTTTTTTTTACCTTCCGGCGCAGTCTGTGTAAAAATAACATTGTCGTTAGTGCGAGTGGAGGTCCCACTCCTGAGCCTTTATTTTGATGGTGTACATGACATGTGAGATATGATGTGTTTACTATTAATCACTGACCCCGTCACAAAGTAAAATGCTGGGGGGATGTGATGAGATGGACTGCAGATATCGACAATCTGCAAATACGAAGCCAGCAGCAGATTAACTGTTTTGCTTTAGGGTGTGCGTGCAACATCTACACGTTAAAATGATAAATGGCTGTGGGAGATAAAAGGGGAGATGCTCAACACCTCCACGTCCTGGAGGCAGAGAAGTTCACTTGCAGTTATGCTGCTGAACGTGCAAGAACGTAACCTTTTCCCTATCCAGTGGATAGGGCTAGAAATGGGAAGTCTTGCCTGTATGTAAGTCAGTCATGTTATCATAAATAGCAAGACACGGGCTTACACCGAATAACTCAATATGTCTGAATGTGTTTGACCACTGTCAGAAGGGAAACACTTGTTCTAACATCCACATCATTCCTCTGTGTGTGTTTCGAGATATTCTCACAAGGAAATAATACATTTTAACCGTCTGAACTTTAAGAAGCACTGGGCCCCCTTCTATTTTTGCACGTATCATAAATACATCAGCACCTACATACAACCTTATTGTACCACACATTATCATATCTCACACACCCACGCCATACATACTGTAAGGAATGGCAGATGAGTAAGAGAAGCTGTCAGTGGAGGTGGTGAACACTGCTCCGCAAACTGTGAAATAATCTCTCTTGCAGCCCTCATTTTAAAACCAACAGAAGCGTTACATCAATACCCACAAAGAAGAAATTACAGCTCGGAGAAAAAGTGACATTTTCAGCGTGTGGCTGACGCCTGAGTGTGTTAATTAATTGTTGGATTTCAGCCCCAGCAGACAAAACCCATTACATAGTCAAAGATGATTTTTTCCATAATGACAATCAACTGTTCATGGTATCAATAACTGTACGTGCACCCATCTCTACCATTCAAGTGAATGGTAAATAGCTGCTGTTTTCCACCATCTAATGTCTCACTCAGTAGGATACAATATTTAACATCACAGTAGTGACACAACCTCTTGAACTCGGATAAGCATGTGGCACATACAGTTCTCTTTCCCACTTTATTTCAATTAAGACAGCATCAACACATCATCTTGATATCACTCCTCTGACACTCGGGCCTCTAGTTTGATCTGCATTAACACACACCATTAGTACGCTAGATATAATGTCTGTACTACAAACACATGTGGTTCATCTACAGTATTAATTTATTACTACTTATTAATGTTCATGTTTCAGTTGGCCTGCAATACTCACTTTCTTTTCAGAATAAAATCATTCTTGTCAGTACTTGATGTGATAAAATAAAACAAGTAAAAAATCGTCATGAGGTGTCAACATGATACTTAATAAAACAATGAAACAACACAGCAATGAAGTATTTAAAACATGTCAACATATTGAAGGCATAATGCCCGGCTCCACTGGTTTTCTAATGGTCCATTAGATCCAGGTAAAGGACACACTTATTTGTTGGTCACTTGCCAAAGAAAGAGAAGTCAGCCAACTAGCATTAGCAATATGAGGTAGTGCCACAAACTTGCAACCGCAGGTGATTCGAACAACAGCGGGGCTGTGACATTAATTCAGTGGTAGATGGGAGATGGAATGCCACAATTAGTGGCAGATTAAAAAGGAAAAGAAAAAGAGTACTTTGGCTTTCCTATTAGCCAGAAAGCTAACGTTATGCTAGCAAGATGAAAAGTCACTAACATCGCATGTGGTTGACAACCATTTAAAATTATGTAGGTCACTGTATCCGATCTAAAAGATTATAAATCTTAGCATTGTTAAAAATGATTTAAAGTTGAAAAAAATGTCGATAAAGTTTCCCGTCAGCATTATGTCTTGCTAAGCAGAGCCAGCAGATCATCAAGTGTAACCTCCTCTGTTTATTTAACGGTCTTTTGTTTACATCCTAGTTGGCTAATGCATCCCAAATCATGAACAGTAGTAAGTTATTAAAGTACAACAATTTTTTTAATTGAGTCCAGCTTTGTTATAAAATCCATCTGCTGTTGTTGCATTTGTGCCTAATTAGCATTCCTTATGCTCGAGGAAATGTAATTCATTAAAAAATACACACTTCATAAATTAAATGCTGTACTGTAAATTAGCCAATCTGAAGTCATTGGACCCAGTGTTCCCACTCAGACGTCTGTGCAGGATGCGTGTGTGCTCAGGTGAATGATTTGTAGTGGACGTTCTGACCTGATGACAGACCGTAACTGAAAGTCTAAATGTTTCCCCTTTATTAAAAGCTTGTGACATCAGTGACTTACTGCCGGGTCACAGACATAACTTTTAATCAATCCAACCTTTACCACTCTCTTCACCAAGTTTGAGTGCGCTCAAATGTCATTTCAAGGCTCCGAGAGTGAAATTGATACTCCTGCTCCCTTTTGATTATCTTGAAGACCTCCATGTTGTCTGAGCCCTATCAAACAAGATCATTTACATCTTTTACTCTGCTTTCTTTGAGTCTCCCTCTCTGTCTTTCTCAAAATCCCACTGCCCACTTCTCCACTCTCATCTTTGCCATATTACTATCTTTGCCTCCTCAGAAATGACTGATCCTGATTAAAATGCACATGCTGACCTCTGCGCCTGACTTCTCTTCTTCCCTCTCCCTAATTTATGCCTTCCTCCTCACCCTCTCGCTCCATCTCTCTCCCACCACCTCCCCTCTCTCTCTCCCTCTCTCCTTTCTTGCAGTGTCCTGAGGGGCTGAGGCCAATGAAGGATGGCTCAGGTTGCTATGACTACTCCAGGGGCATTGACTGCACGGATGGCTTCAATGGAGGCTGCGAACAGCTGTGTCTCCAGCAGCTCGTGCCCCTCGAAGATGACCCCAGTTCCAGCAACGTGCTCATGTTTTGCGGGTGAGAAATAACTCTGTTAAAAGATTTGAAGGGTGTCTGCGGGCAGGAAATAATGCTTCCTCGCAAAATAAGCTCCATGAGTGATATTCAAATAAGAGTTTTCTTCCTCGGGCAAAAACTCGCATTTGAAGGAAATGAGATCGAACATGGGAAATAACCGGCGCAGCTTCGCTATCACCGAATCACATCTGGATGAAAAGACATCTGTGCGGGATTACATATTAAAAAGCATTGGAACCTCTCCCATAGTTACCATTAACTCGTTGCTTATTAGCATGCATATTAGTAGCATACTGGCTCTAGATTGGTCATTATGAAGCACTTACTATTCTCCATCCTAAATTGAGGTCTTGCTCATAACTAATTCACCCGTAGTTTGACACTTATTAACCCACACAGGTTCTACTTCTGAATTAGTTATGAGAAGGACCTCACTTTAGAATGAGGGAACATATTCTGAGCTAGAAAAAGACTTATTTGGCTATGGTTATATAAGAATAGACCACATTAATGTAGTGATATTAAGGGAGAATGACTATTCCTGTGTGACTACCATCTTAAAAGGCCCATGAGTAAAGCACATTAAGATTTTAATTCATTTATGTACTATCAATAAGCAGTAGTAAGGAGATAATTGAGAGAAAACTCTTATTTTAGAGACCAAGTAGTTGCAGAATGTGGTCAGGTAGAAAGGCATTAATACGTGCTTTAATATGACTAGTAGAAAGTCCATATGGTACTAATATGTATGCTGATAAGCAACTACATAATGGCTGATGTGTGTTCCCTAAATTAAAGTGTTACCAAAAACGATTGTTTAATATGAATGTATTATATCCAGAGATCATCTACTCCTCCACTCACAGTTTGGCTGTTTTTAACCCCAACTCTGATGGTAGGCTGATAAAAATGCTCTCATATATACCTGTGTATAGTTTAAATAGCGCAATTACTATTAAACTCACTAAATATTTAAAATAAATGTAAAAATGAAGTTAAACAAATAAGGCCGCACAGGAAACTAAGCAAAACGGATTTCAAAACAAATATTCATGAAATCAAAATTAGAAGGACTGAAAAGTACAAAACTATAATAACCCGGGGTGTCCCATGTGTCTGCATCGGAGCTTGAACTTTTTAATAAAGGTAATTTGACGTCTAGTCAGGGACCCAAACACAAGACACAGGCAGGTACATGAAAAAGCTGAAGGCGAGCTTTTTTGACAAAGCTTTAATCCAAAATATCAAAATGCAGGCAACCAAAGAGCAGGGGACCAAAAACTGGCAACAAAAGGGACGGGAACAAAACCAGGTTAAAGAGAGCCCAAGAACTAAAAGGTAAGAACAAACTAAGATCAAACCAAAGGAGTTAACGCGTTATCAGGGATACAGGAGACATAGACGAACCAACAAAGATTGAGGGAAAAACACAGGCTCAAATACACAGGGACTGATTAACTAAAGGCAGAAGGGTGGGGAAAAAAGACAAAGACAAGAAGTGGAAAGTAAAACGAGGATATTATCTTAAAAAATCAAACAGCAAGCGACTGAACTAAATCCCAAAACTGTGACATCAGGGATTAAACATGGAACCTGGGCCATGCTGACTGTCCTTGCAGTACATTATTATGCTAAATATTCACTCTATGGCTACCCACACGTTTGCTTGAGCTGGTGCACTGTGTGTGGACTTTTTGAGCACCCTTCCTAGAACTACATTGCGTCACACGGCATAATAATCTCCAGGAAGTTCATTTGAAAATGGTTACATCAGCTTTCTTTTGTTTTTTCTTCTAAGGGACTAAATGAGTGTCTCGCAATCATCGCTAAACCGACACTATCTTTTACCCCCTGATTCACCGCGAAGGATAGATGAAATGTTTCAGGCTTGTTGTGTCATGTCTGTCAGCAGTGTTTCACA
Organism: Diplodus sargus; assembly: GCA_903131615.1. NCBI lineage: Eukaryota > Metazoa > Chordata > Actinopteri > Spariformes > Sparidae > Diplodus > Diplodus sargus. The sequence continues at coordinate 9,470,994 of CAEMYA010000179.1, read as the reverse complement.
GCAGAAATCAAGGAGCAGGCGTCGTCTTCATACGTGCCATCTGCACCGCCTGCTTGTCCCTAACCGCCGCAAACACACTTTCTTTTTTCTTCTAACATCTGTCGCCTTCGCGGGTGTCAGGCAGGTGTGTGCGACGCAGCAGGGAAGAGGGCCGCAACAGTTCAGCGATTTGAATGTGAAAATGATCATGCGCAGGCTCGCTCGCAATGGGTAGCAAGTCCAAACCGGAGAAACTGAGAATCAGAGGTTAACGGGGGTTGGCACTGTTTGAAGTGTGAAGTTGGCTCATTTTCTCATGCGCTTACATACCATCACTTTTCTTTTTGCATCCAGTGGAGTCGCCCCTTTACGGCAGTGCTGCACCGGCTTCACTTTTCAGACTCGGACACTCCGTTCACAATTTATGCCGAATATGGTCTCAGGGGCATCTGGCGAATGGATGGAGGTTGGCGAATCTGGCGAGTGTTTCTAATAAATACTCAGGGGAAGTGACTGTCTGGGGACAGAGACAGTGAGGGACATAGAATAAAATAAAAACAACTGAGGCAGTCGTCGTGACAGTGGGTATTTCTACTTCAAGGCTGTAGTGTAAAAAAAAAAGCTTGGATACTGATCTGGTGAGCAGATGTTGATCTAGTAAATTTAAGCATCCCACGCTGTAAGTTGGTCAATTCATCCAAGATTGCTGACCGACGCAAAGAAACTATCAATATTGTTATTGAAATGGATCATCCGGCGACTTGTGCATACCAACGATAAACGATTCTTCTTTTGATTGATTACTCCTGTTCGGGGTTGCAAATATCTGTAAAAAACCGAACGCCGAAAAATAAATAGATGACATTAATACAGCATACTGTAGACTGTCATGGCTGGCCTTGTTCTGCGGTGGAGTAAACAGTCCGTGTGTGGAAAGGAAATGATTTCGCCTTCATGCCACACTGCCCCACCAGGTCTGCTCAATTTTCAGAACAGCACTGCCAACAATGCCAGTGTCCTCCTTCCCACTGAGGCGCTGAGACCTGATCAGCCGCATGAGCCCGAACCTCAATGCCAGGCAACTGCAGCAGATATCAACCCGCTCAGTCAGGGAGGATTGTTCAGATAGATAAAGGAGATAGGATAATTGTGACAGACTGAACGGTCTGCTGAATTCGGCACCACTGGTATCTGTTTCCAGCAGAGCGCTTGTGTCCACAACCTCGACAATGACAAGTGAACTGCCTCTCTAATGCACTTTGGCCAAAGCTACAACAGTGAGAGCGAGATGGAATAAAAAAGATATGAATTTTAAACTACAAACCTTGAGTTGTTACTTTTGTTGTTACAGAGCCGGTATAAATTCTGACTGCCGTTGTTTTAGGTTTAGTCTTTAGAAGAAATGCGTATTAGATTTGATCACATTTTTATCATTTTTATCCTTTGAATTTTTAGTTCAGTTTTAATTGACTAAAAATGTTTTTGTCAAGTGATAATGAAAATGTTTATTTTCTTTAAATCCATTCAATTGGGTTAATAAGCCTCTGCATTTAATATGCCTACCTAAGAAATGACATGTAAACATCTCTCCCGAATAAATTCTCAGTGCTGCCATTTTGACAAGTAGGTGAAAACGGATTGAGCATAATTAAAAGCTGCTTGATCAAATATATAAATAAATCTTACAGCAGCAACGCATGATGCGCAATTAGAGACGCCTTTATAAGATATAACAATTCATTTAGCCAACCGGACTGTTAAATTATCCCGGGATGAGTTCTAATGTTGATCGTAAAGTCTTGCATGTTTCACTCACAGGCTTTGAAGCTAGCCAACTGATGTTAGCTGATACGTTTACACAGCCAACTTTATCTTCAACGCCGGGCTCACTCATGTATTATTTCAGGACAGAAAACTGAAAGACTTCCAGCGAGAAGTCAGGCCAAGCCAGCGTGGTTTGCTCTCAAATTTACCACAAGTTGACACAGACAACTTCCTAGTTACACTGACTTAAATGCACACCATGTAACTTTGGAAAAAGTTATTAAATATTTTTCTCTTCTGATTAAATTTTCTTCACAAAAACACAACATAGTGCACCTTTAATGACAGAAAATACACAGTGTAATTAAGCTTAACGTTAGTTAGCATTGGGACCTTCTGTAGAATTGACTACACACTGACATGAGTAGCAGCGTGGAAGGACTTCAAGTGTCTCCTCAGCTTCAGCATTTAGCCTGCAGCCACAGGTGGTCTCTGACTGCATTTTGTTTTCCTTTTTTTGCCAAAATGTGTCCACAGATCTAGTCCTGTCTGCCGCCCAACAGCCATCATGTTGTTGTCACTTACTCGCTGTCAATTTGGGACAGCCTCACCTGGGATTCTGGGAATCTGCACACGTCAATCAATGACAGGGCTGCATTGTTCACGGTTTGACGGCCAGACGAGACGCAATTGTTGGAAAAAGTCATTCATTTTTTGGAATGTCTGATCGCCCACCATGAACATTTTAGTCCCGCCTCGTCTCGTCAATGAATAAAAAAACATTTTGTCGTTGCTTTTATTATCAAAGGTCTGTTTTAGCTCCTCATTGTCTCATCTTAAGTTGTGACAAAGAGATTGTTGACAAACCTTTTTTGGTAATGAAATTAACAGTGGCAGACAAATAGCAGAAATGGCATAGAGGAGGGCCAAGATATGTGTTAATTATTGTAGTAAAATTTTGTTTGTGTTTGTATGTCTCTTCACAGTGTCAGCTACACAAGTGTTTTATCCACCCCGTCAGTGTAAAAGCTTCACAGACCATATATATTATACATTATATTGACAGCGATTTTCTCCTCGGCAGGTGTGTGCAGGAGTACAAACTGGCAGGAGATGGCCGCTCCTGCCTCCTGCAGTCAGACAACTGTGAGGGGCCAAAATGCCCGAGGCATGATGTCCACTTCAATGACACCCTGTTTGGTGAGATGCTGCATGGATACAACAACAAAACCCAGCAAGTCAACTTGGGACAGATATTCCAAATGACCTTCAGGTAAATAGTGTACAATCACACATGTTTGCACGAATTCCGAAATGATTTGAATCAAGAATGAAAAGCATATTTTCTTGTTCCTTCTCTTTAATCTGTGTATTTAGAATCTTACGTTGCAAATCCTTTTTTCTTTCTGTTCTTTTCTCTCTTTCTTGAGAAGCTTTATTTCATTATGTCCACCTGCTGGTGTATTGTACGCTAACAACCTCGCTTTGAGACCTGTTCTGCATCTCAACCGTTAAAGATTTTTCTGCGTCTCCGAAGACGCATCATCGGGAGCAGCGGTCGTCTTTCAGTCGGGGGTTTGCTGGAGAGATAGACAGGCTTGAGATCTCAGTGGAGCAGCTCTGAGAACCAGCAGCCTGGGTTTTGCCGTCTTGTTGCCGCATCTGTGTTTGCACAGATGTGTGTGTGTGTGTGTGTGTGTGTGTGTGTGTGAGAGAGAAAAAAAAGAGAGGGGGGGGGAGAAACTGATGGCTGAGTGAGGATTGAGACTTATCCCATGGCAGTTCTCCCTAAACTGTCAGCCCTCCGAAAAACCTGGCTCACTCTGATAAGTCACATGCTGTTTGTGGTGAAATGCTCCTGTAATCACAGGGAGATGATGGGGGTCTATCTATGCACAAATACAGTACAAACAGAAAAACACCCTATATCTGGCTTTCTCTGTGCCGGCCTTTTATTTACTCAGTCAAACACACACACACACACACACACACACACACACACACACACACACACACACACACACATGAACAATTCATCGACCACTTATCTAGTAACCATGAAATGCTTTTCATCTGTTCTGCCCTGTAGGTCACAATAGTCCCGCTTGGTTAAACACAGCCACATGATCCATCTAGGTTCTGAGGGCGGTGTATCATTCTGATTCCTGTAGCATACTTAGCACACTGGGAGAGAACATTCATGGCATCCATGAGAGAACAAGTAAATTGTTTTTTTTCCCTGAAATTATTTGCATTAATGAACACAGAATCATTTGGGACGCTCAGGTTTCATTTAAATGTGGGTGTAATTAAATTAAACACTATAGAGATCTCCCACAAAGGCGATTGGTACGTGTGCTTCTTTTTCTACAGTGCTGCACCGACGCCTTTGTCACGAGGAAGTCCGCATTTTCAAATCAAAGGAGCGACACAAAATGCAATGCCAGTGATGTAACATCGCTCTTTGAATCCATTTGAAAGCTGCTTTTGTGCGGCCCTCTCTCAGAAATAACAGTCTGTAATTCCACATATTTCTCAAAGTCGTCAGCGCTGAACGTTCATAATCCACAGCGCGGTGTGTGAAATGTGTGCGAAAAGGCACTTCTGCCTCAATGTTATTTTATTCTCAATCTCCATCTTTCAGATGAAGTAGTTCCAAATGACATTCAGTCGCATTTATTTGAGATTGAACAGTCCACAATTGTGTCTTTGTCTGTCCTTGACGATGGCTTTGGAACGTGGACGCCCGAAACTACCCACGTAGGAGGCATCTGGCTGCTGCAAGTTGTTGTTAAAAGATGGCTGATAATCATTCTCATACTGTAAATTATGGTGTTATTTGCATAAGAAAAGAACACTGGTACAAATGTGTTTTTTTCATGCATTAAATTTCAACCATTTACAAGCCAAATATCTGACTAGTCTTTTCGTCGGTTGTGCATGGGAACCCTGCATTGTTAGGGAAGACATGTCCGGGCTGTGACTTAAATAAAGAGCTGTAGTATTTAGAGGGGGATTACCAACTTCGATCACCTAAAGAGCTACGAGCTAAAGGGAGTTTGAAATCCATCGTAAGAGTTGTTGTAGGAATGACTGACACATCCGTGGCCTTTTTATGGACTAAGACCCCCGTGCTCCCAGAGCTAAACCACTTGGGGACTACCCTTTAATGCACCAGACATGGCACAGTTTGACAGATAAAACAAAGGCACAGGTTGAGGATTTTTAAAACCAAGGGAAGCAGACAGTCTTGATCCATTTGCCCCGAAGCAGTGGAGAGCACAGTGGGTCTCTTGCCTCTAGACTCTACACACTGGGTTACATCAAACTATGGCCAGTAAAGGGATTTGCTCTCAAGCCAGCAGGGCTGCAGTGGGGTTATACACACGACAGGTTTAAATCAGTCAAACACCTTGGCAGCCCCTGAGACGCACTAGACAAGCAATGAAAGATCTGAGAATCTTTATGAGGGCTAAAAGTACAGAGGGTGCATGGCCGCTTGGGGAAAAGGATCCCAAATCTGTTTAGTTTATTGAAGCGTTTATCCACAGACATGTTTGGGCTCCAGCTGTTTTCAACGTGAAAAAGTTGTCACCAAAAAAATGAAGTGTATATCAGCAAGTAAAAACAGCGGGGGAAAACCCAAAAGTGCATTACATTTGCATTTCGAGTGGTAGTCAAACTGGGGTTCAGCATAGAAGCATCCAGCAAGTTCTCAGTCTGGATCCAGACGGAGAGAGAATCTCTCCGATCCGTCTGCTCTTTGGCCGAAGACAAACTTGCTTTTAACAGCGCGTTCAGGTACGCATAAGGACTAGCTTGCGTACCCTGTACCGTTTGGAGCGTTGGTCGTGCACATCCTCAGAAACTACCACTAGGCTGACGCAACATGCAATAGGCACATGGATGGTAGGAGCGGTGTAGCACTAGTATGGGGATGACACAGGGTCAGGAGTCTGTAGTCAACGTGACGACAAGCCATCTACTGGAATCTTCGAGGACATGTGTAGTATATACTAGAGTATGTTCACCACGCAGCTGGTTGTCCAGGAAAACATGTTGTGGTTCAGCAGCAAGTATATCTCCATCTTTTGACAACTTGCTTCTTCCTCTGCTGCATGATACACAGTCCAAAACATGTATGCGGTAATGATAAGCAGAGATGATCAATAACTATAACCTCTACCTTTTCATTGCAATGCAATGTTCTTTTGTGAAACCTTGGGTCCTGGATTTCACGTGGTTGCCACTCAAAACGTATCAGCGCCATTGCAAACCAAGTATATTCCCTCATAGCAGTGCCACTACCTTATGGCAGTGATTCCCCCCCACAAAAGGGCGATGGCCCAAGGATGGTGACAACGAGCTCAAGGCATTGGTCGATGGCAATGGAACGTTTGCCGGAACAAGTTCGACCCCTTTAGGCCTGACCATGCTGGACTAACCCTTACCCTGTTGGCAAGGGGCACCCATGTGAATTCCAGCACCCAAGGTTTCCCAGAAGCACATTGCATTCAACTTCACTTGCATCGTAGCTGAAAAGATACAGTGCAGTGATTGGATTTTTCGGAGGTCACCAATCAAGGGAGTACATAAGAATGCTTCGACTGTGCTCAACAAAGATTCAACAGATTTGCTTTAGCTGGAATACAGCTCTGTCTGAGAGCATTTATTTGTCTGTTAGACTTCACGTAAAACTGTAACAGTGCTTATAACCTTCATAGCAGGATTTTTAAGAGTAGAACTCTTACCAACAATCTCAAGGTAATCTCAAGGAACTTACTCTGTAAACCTTTTATCGCGAAGACATTCTCTCCTCTTACTGCGCTTCAGGTTGAAGTGTAATGACCACATAACCACAGCATACAGCGTTTTCTCTCTGTGGTGCACTTGCACCTTGTCTGCCGAGAGATTTTCTCAGCAAAATGCAGTCCAGCTAGACGTTCGCTCCCCCGCCTCAACCGTCATTTTATTACACCTGTTCAATTTGCACCTGCTCCCGGAAGCTAGAAAACATTTCCATGCTAATTGCAAGATGCATTCTCTGCCGCACTTATCACGTTCCCTAGCAGTTAGTGGCACACTTGACTGATTGCACACAGATGACAGGCAAAGTGCACTTCCCAAATGGTGTGCCTTTTCAGATAAATAACACATGTGTCTCCGGGTGCAGAGGGCGCCTGCAACGAAGCGCAAAAAAGGAATTAATGCAAACCGACTTATCCGTATGTAGCAGAGCAGCGATTGGAGGGTTGAAGTAAAGAAAGAAAGAACTTACTTTCTGAAACCTCAATTGAACTGAAGACCAAAAAAAAAAACGGCTTTGTTTGCCGTTTCCTTGTAAAGATTCTGGATAGTACGCTCCAACGAGGTGTTATTGGCCTGATGAACTTTACTCCGGTTAACATTTTGAAAGTCTTGAGCGATTCCTCATTCTTAGTGAGACGAGCCAAGCACACAGGAGTATTATACTTGACTCCCCGTGCCTCTAATTAAACATGTGTATTACTGCATGTCATCTCACCGAAGAGCTCATTCTGCCTCTCAAATCCTCTCGTGTCTTTTGTCAAAAGAACAATAGCTTTGTCTTCTGATTGACTCGCTCCCATAAGATTCCACTTCACACTCGGCACGCGCACTCCCTCGCTCTCTATATGTATTGATGGCGATATGTAACAGTTCTTACTCTCCTCATTTTCTCCACGCTCCCTTCGTGCCAGCTTTGATATGCAGATGCGAGTCTCATCCCACAGCCCCGCCTGCCTCTGCTTCTACTGATTCCCTCTCTGCCTCTCCAACGCCAACCTGCTACCTTTACATCGGAGGCTCAAAGTGAAAACACCAGATGATTGAGATGAATTGTATGATTCGAGTCACAGCGTGCCAATGTAATGTTTTAATATATAATATTGCCTGTGATTTATGACTGCTTAGCATACATTTTGCTTTAAATTGATCTCACTTTGCCCAGCCAAACTCCAAGAGGACACAGTGAGTGGATCTTGCAAATTGCCGTCATGAAATTACAGATAACACAATGTCACGCAAGCATGCGTCCGCGTTATGAAGTTGCATGTGTTGATGTGAACGTTACAGCCGAGAACAATCCCATTATAACGTGATTGCAAGCGTTGTTACGTGTAAAATATGAAAAACAGAATCCAACCGACAGAGGACGAAAATGTAGTTATCTGGTTCCATTTAAACATTTTCTTTAAGTGAACTGAAAGCAGATGCAGGCTAATTACAAGCTTTTCTTTTTAAGCACTTTATATCCCTCAGATGTTTAAATGCTCTCCATCCAATTTTCAAATCAGATGATGAAAAACACTTATTTCTCCCCACAGTCATGTCCCTTTTATTTATAGTCTATGTTCAATTTAGTCCTTTGTGCTTCAGTATGTACACTAATAACATTTTGCCACTCATGGATATGCACGCACGCACGCACACACACACATACACACATACACACACACACACACACACTACGGACTGCACAAACCAAATGACTATGGTTGAAGGCAAGAGGAAGTGGGGTGCTGGGACATTGATGATGGCCATCTATCAGTCCTGAAGAGTGCATTTTTGGCCCCTGTCACATGAATCACCACATCCCTCTGACACACACACACACACACACACACACACACACACACACACACACACACACACACACACACACTGTACGCACATACAGTATGGAATCCCCTATATGAGGATTTAAATTGAAACTGCAGAAAATAGCCATCATACCTGGAGAGACACAAGTAACAACACACATGTACACACAGTACACTGACATGCTGATGCACCACAGTAGACTGGTTCCTATTGATGTCAGTCAAATTTGAACCGCTGAACTGCCCACAGTAAAGGTCACAGAGCCCAATCTGAAATAGTCTCCTTGGAAAAATCCGCCTGAAGTCGACGTGCATTACAGTTATTAGTTTTAAAACAAAAAGGACTTGAGGACAAAAGTGTGTGTATCTTTTGGACATTTGATTTTCTCTTCAGAATCAAGTATTAAAAAGCAAAAAAACAAGTGGTGGTTTTGATTTTGATTTTAAAATACAATACAATAATACTAATATTTGAAAACAGATACAACAGATACAAAAAAAAAGTTTTGATTTTCATATTGTATTAAGTTAAGTATTAAGTATATAAGTGCAACAAAAATGAAAATAAAAACGCATTTTTCATTTCTGAGACCAGATGTGGTCATTTGCAAGACAAGAGCCACACACGTAGGATTTCCAGTGTGCCAGACAGTTCGGCAAATGGTTTTATTAAAACACCCACTGAATGATGACGTGTGATTATCTTTTGTCCTTTTTTGACCGCTACGAGCTCTGCCACCGTAACAACACAAAGATATGTGGATCAGAAGTCGAATTCCACTTTATCCATCAAGCAAGATGTGGCACACTTGCAATCCTACCTTTGACAGTCTTGTCTTTCAAATTATGGAGGATTAAACCTGCCAAAATATGAGAAATACTAAAAGAGTGAAATAAATGGCTCATTAGGTAAAATACAAAGCCACATTAAAATGAATTAAAAGAAATGTATGAATTGTCATTAATTCATTCATAAAATGATAAATATTTATTTCTGCATTAATTTCTCTCATTGTTCATCTGCCTTTGTACTAATTAAATTATTTATTTACTTACCCATTTAATTTTTACTTACCCATTTAATTTGAATATATTTTTTTATGTATTTATTTATTATGTTCTTTTTTTCTGTATGTATTTCTGAATTATTTACCATTGGCATATAGGCCTATGCCCCATTTTATTTCTTTTCTTTTCTGTATCTATTTTTTTTACTTTTCTGTGTGCATTGAATCAGTCCTCCATAGTAATTGGCCACTAGTCTCAGAATATTAATGAGACAGGCTTTTTTTTTCAGTTCACTTCTACAGTGATTTTATGTTTTGTTATATGAAATAGAAAATGACAGTCAAACCATTTTATTTTATTTATTTTTTTATTTTTTTATCCCACTCATCACTTTTGGACCATGAACAAGAGAAACTCATTGTTCTTCAATTGTACATTTCTGTATGTTCAAACAAAAAATGAAAACAATGCTTGGGTCTTGGGGGTTTTTTTTATACCTGTTTCTGGAAAAAAAAAGAGCAAATAACCAAAACATATACGTGTCCAGAAAAGAATACTGAGACCAGCTGCAGAAAGGGAACCCTACCCAAATGATAGAATTATAATTGCTTTTGGTATCTCATACAATTACATCGCTTTTTCCTGAATGCCATAAGGAGGAACAAGCCGTCTTATTGTTTGTTTTGGTAACGTCGCTCAGGATAAATATTTTATCACACACAGCACTCCAGAGTCCTTTATGAATCATGTGTTCACCTTTGATAGACAGCCACACTGCCCTTATTATTCCCCTTCTCACCAAACAATTAAAAATGGCAAGAGCAAACCACAGTGATCAACAACCGGGAGTTTGGCTTGAGACCAATGAGAAGCCGCGGTTGAAGATGAGAAGGAAAACAAAAAAAAAGATGTTTCACCTGCTCTGTCACTCTGTTGCTTTTCATAACAAGGAAAAGATACTGTACGAAAGAAAAAGCGAGACAAAACCGCTTTTGATAGGCACACTCCCCGTCGCCGCTCACCTCACAGGAAAAAAAAACAAAAAACGAGAAGACACCACAACATGAATAATTTGTGAGTCTGGCAGCCCACAAGGCTCGCAGGCATAAACACAGCCACATCTCCATGTTCCTCTGTAATTTTCAGTAATTATCTCCTTGGTGCACACGCGGTAGCTTCGACTAGGTAGTTGAGTCAACAAAACATTATAAGGCAATTTCTTTCCACATAATGAGTAGCCACGAGACGGCGAGCCAGACTGTCGGGGTGAAGGGGTTAAGCTGCTCAAGGTTGATGAGGACTCTTCTTAATCCTCTTCCTAAAATAAGTTGCGTGCTTGCTCTTTTCTCCTTTTTTTTTTTTTTAGTTTAAAGCTCCGGATATTTAATTTAGATATTAAATTTTTTTTTTGCTTCCTGTGAATGTGTGTGTGGGCGTGTGGGGCAGACCTACGGTATGTAAGACTTTCACATACTCAGATGCTCCGATAATAATGTCGCATATGTAGATTCATAATCAATTAAATGCCAAACACAAGAGAGTGTGGCTGCATTTTCATAGATTATATATGGATACTTAATGTGTCTGGCTTGTTGACACAACAAATTACTGCTACTCCAGGCTGCAACACTGACTACAAGGACATTAGTTGCTAATTCATGGCAGTGGGTATAGATTAAAAGGTCACCCCGCCATTTTTATGCATGAAGGTCACTTTACTAATACCACTCAAGCTGTTATATATAATAGTCTGGAGGGTCTCAAGCTTTCTTGAGCTGAGTTAACCCCTAATGGTGTCATCGTTGTTATCTTAGACTTGGAGTCTATAAGCCTTACGAAGGCTTTAAAAATGGGGGTTGTGGCATCTGAAAAACAGGCTGTTTTATAAGGCTGGGAGGTCCTATTAAAAAGATGCTTTCAAGTTGCAGTATGGGAAGTGTAGTTAAAACCTGCAATCTGGAGAGAGAAAAGCCCCTTAATGCGGCTGTAAAAGTGCAGAATGTATTGCAGTGGGAGCGCTTCGAGGGACCGGAGCACATCTGGAGGTGGTCGGGTCTAATGTGAAATCTATACAGTTTGCTATCTATGCATCCTAGATAGCATCTTAGCATTATCTACAGCCAACCGCGGGAAAAGCTACAGGTAATTCCTTCTAAGAGAGCAGGAGTACATCTGAAGAAAGCTTATTAAAGGGACATCGCAAACAATTTGAAGTAATCTACGTTCATTAATCACTTTTTTATTGGCCATATATGAGCGGACTGTGACATTGTGACACGAAAAATGAGACTTCCCCGTCTCTCTCGGTTGCCTATACAAGCCTGTGGATAATTTGTTTAATGCTGCCATACCGTGGACTTCATGTGTGAAGGTCTCGGGTTGGATTCTTTGCATCAGTCCCCTCACTGAGTTTAAAAAAGGTGTCCGCTAACATAGACTGAAATAAAACCAAAGTTCAACAGATCCCCTTCAAAACCAACTTGTAAATTCATTAACAATGTCGTCATGATTAGATGTCATTGTGAAGATATAGTAACATACACCCAAAACAAATGTATGTATGTCAGATCTCAAATTCAGGTTATCTGAGCCCCATTATTGACAAGTCTTAGTTTTTGTTTTAGTTTTGTTTTAGTTTTTTTTATCTGGCTCTTGCCCGTTAGCTTCCACTTCTGAGTGTTTGCTAGTCTCTGACAGTGTTGTCAGAAATATCAAAGTGTCGCTAAATATCAATACTGAAAATCTGAAACAGTTTCTCTCCAACTGTGAGTCGACACACACGTCGCTGCAGTGTCCACACAGGCCGCCTCCTCACACTCCTCTGACTTGTTACATTTATCTTTTAATTAAAAAAAGAAAATGTATAAATGTATGCCCCCTCATGTTGCGTCAGTGTTTCCCAGCGGCGTCCACAACTGATATTTTTCAAGGTGTTGTGAGGTTTAAATTGAAGTTGAAGATTGAGTCTCTGACTTTATAACTAAATTGGAGTGCAATTTTAAATTGCTTTGTTATTCTCTTTTCATTTTTCTAGGTTCTAACCCCTTCTACATGTTTCTTTTTATTTTTTTTAAATGTGCACGGTATCAAAAGATCAAGTCCTAACACTTGCCGACGGGGGTCTTTCCTTCGATGGGGGAATCCCTCAGCTGCATTGGTCTCATTTACACTGGGAATTTCTGAGACATGTTCCCATCACTTTTTAAAAAGTGTTCTGAAGATCAGAGTTGCACCATGAAATGTTAACAAACAAATGGAGAACACTTTGCTCTCCATCAGCACCTGCTGTTAAAACCGGCTGCTGCAGATTGTGATGTAAAATGTGACAGAGTTTTCAGGACGTAACACGGAAAGTCGGCGGAAAACAGTTATTGTTCACTGGATGATAGATGTGATCAGCACACTGTTACATCACCATCCATGATATCACATATCCAGACTGTAAGACATTGACACACGCAGTCTTCCCATGACGTCCTTGCTTGGTTGGCTTAATCTCTCTCGAAAATGCAACACCCCGTGTTACTTGTTTTACATGTGTTACTTCATGCACCGGCAGGCCTCGTGTCAGGTGGAGTAATAACCGAGTGTCGAGGCTTCTCCTTGATCTACCGCGGGTCGGATCGCTACTTATTAGTACGTCGTTTTAAACGGCAGCATCTGCCGAATGAATAAATATGAATGTGAATTAGTTAACTCTTGCATATTTTGATTAATTCATTAACAGACTCGGTGCTCGCATGTTAACAGCAAAATTGTGACAAAGAGAAAAATGTGTATTTTGTCTCGCTGCAGCAGTCGACTTCCTGGAAAGTTTGGAGCAAACAAACTGACGCCTTTGCAGAATTTAGCCAATAAGACGCACGTGTAAAAAGGGGGGCTCGGAAAGCCTTGGTGATTCCTACATCTTTGCGACTTAGTAGACATAAGGTGAAGCACGTCGGGGGGATTGCGGAGGCTTTGCGCTTGTGTGCTCAGACATTCGAGTGGGCTCGTGTTTACCTTTGTGTGGGCTCGTGTTTGCCGGTGTGAGTCAGCGCACGTGCATACGTGAAAGCGTGATGGTTCCCGAGGCAGCCACACTCCCTGCCCAATAACTCACAAGCCAAGGCAGGACCTAATAGACCCCAGCCTAATATCAGCTAATGTCAGAAAGGCTTAGAGCTGACTACCTGCTGTTTGACTGGGAGAGAGAGATAGGGAGAGAGGAAGGATGAGCGAGAGAGGCGGATTGGTGGAGGCAGCGATAACGGGTTGAGACGGAAAATGAATAGGGAACTGAATAGAAAGAGAAAAAGCTCAATCAGAAGAGTAATGTGGAGGAAAGGGGTGGTGAGCAAGACGCGTGGTAAGAGTAAGTGCAAGGGGAAAAACAGCTAGACGAGCGGCACCGAGCGATGCTGAACTGTGCACATAGGTGTTGTAGCTCAACCATGCAGGAGAGTGGATGGATACAAACCAAGAAGTCAAACCACTCTGTGTTAACCCTTAAAGTCTGCTATATATTGATGAGAGAAAATATTATTTTCCCTGGGGCCACTGTATGCACCCAGGCACAGTCACTTAAAGAGACTGCACATGGAGATAAGTCCACTTTACTGTAATTTCGTAATTGTTTGAGCTATGAATTATATCCATAATAATATTTCTGAGTCTGTATTATCACCTCAATATTTCATTAAATTTTACTCCACAACTACATAGCGCCCCTTTAAAGAAATAACATTTCTAGATACTCTGACATCAAGACGAGGCGAGGATCCTGCTAAGATGGCTGACAGATGCCCTTGTTGACATGCAAGCTCACTTCATCTCATACATCAGAAAAAAAAGCTTTCTGTCAATCGGAATGATGTATGTTGCAAAGCAAGTCAGCCTTGGTATGTTGGTGCATTATGGCCGCAGTAAACAAGCGAGAAAAAGAAAAAAGTAAACAGTACTTTATGTAACTTTCTCGCCTTGACATAACAGCTTTAAAATAATGTTGATGGTTTATTTACTTGTTATAGGGTGAATGGCGTCTGGTGTCACAGCATTACATACATGTTCACTTCAACATACCAGTTTTCCACAGTTATTATGTTGATATGATGTAATCACACAAACATCCCAGATTTCTACATACTGACGCTTTAAGAAATAGAACAGGAACTGTGTCAAATGTACTTGCTTAAAACCTGACAGAGTTGTAAAGTGTTTAAAAAGAAGAGGATGGAGTGATCAAAGGGTCACAGTACAAAGAATATAAGAAAATGTGCACTAAAGGTTTGTGTTGGTGGAATGTGTCAGGTTGGATACGGAGGCTTTAATGTAACATGTAGACTCCAGAGTGCAGGATGAGAGTCGGCGCTAGCGAGGGTTCGGAGGGCTCGTCTCACGAGGGCATCTGATGGAAAGAAGCTGTTCTTGTTGAGGGAGTTTTTTTTTTTTTTTTCTCAGTCTCCCGTCTGGGGTGGGCAGGGACAGCCTCAATTTTTCCATCGTCATTCAATAGAGCCACATCTACAGATTATTAGGTATTTCGTGTCTTTTGTTAAAACATGTATTTCTAGATGACCCACTCGGTATTGAGAAATGGATCATGCTCCTCTATTGTGAAAAGCTTTGGGACATCAGCAACGTTCGTCAAAGCAGATGCTGTTTTTCCGGAACAAAAAAGGTAAAAAAAGTGTTGTTAAGTGTTGTTATGTCATGGACACTCCCTTTTGTCTGTGCGGCTCCTTTTTTGGCCTTCATCCTGAAAAGCAAGTGGAGCGAGTGAGTTCTGAACACAGTGCAACTTTATCACCATTGTATTACTCCCAGTACAGAGCGGAGGTGTTTTCTAAAGTGCTTGCTGAACCGTTTGCTCTCGCTCTTTTTTTTTCCTGTGACAGCGTTAGCCACCTGTGGTCCTGAAGCACTTCCACATCATCTCGTTCAAAGAAACGTTCTAAAATTCATCTTTAAAATGAAGGTTTTCTTTTTTTCTTTTTGTTGATTAAACAACCTCATCACGTAGTCTTTGCACTTACCCAGAAAAATTTGACGCCGTATTCAATTCATCCTGTGCATGTTTGTCTTCAGCAAAATCACTTCCAAGCGCTCTCTCTGAAACCTTTACCTTAAGTTTTAAATTTGTGTTTTTCACATAAATTATACGTTTCGGGAGCGACCGAAGACAAGGACAATGATGCTGTATATTTAATTAGTGAGGCCGGGGATGCCACTGTGCAGGCGTGCTGGACTGATAAAATCACTTGCATGCGCGGCAGCTCAGCGAATCAATAGTGGACTGGAGGGTGAAAAATGAGAATATGCAGCCCCTCGGCCTCAGAGGGTGATGGAGTTGCCTCACAGAGGGGGGGAGGCTAACAATGCCAGCTCTCCAAAATGGCTTTAGCCTGCCTCACACTTCCACTGAAGGAAAACCCGCATGGAGTAATTTGTGGAGAAAGGGCTAAATCCCGAATTAGCAGCTTGATGTTTTTTAGTATTGATTAATGAACTACTGCTACGGCTGTGAACTGCGGGGCGGCGGGACTTGCAATTTCATATACACCCCCTCCTCGACTACTATCCGTCTTAACTCTTCCCTTTCCTCGTCCTTCCCCTCTCTCCACTTGCCCTGCTGTTCCCCGAGATTGTTGCCTTATGCTGTATATCTACCACCTATACATAATTCATAAATATCAATTCGCAAAATAGATGGCAGCTCCGAGCCATTTTCAGTCTTTATTCAGCTGCGAGAAGTTTGCCGCTCTGAGTGTTCGCCCACACTCACCTCTCACAAGGCCATACTATAAAGCAGTTAATTACTGCTCCTGTGATGTGATTTTTATTTTTTTTTCCAGAGCCCGCCTTTCAAGATGGGACTACAAAAAAAAAGGAAACACCTCTGCTTCAGTTAGTCATATCACTTTGGCAGACAGAATACAAGATAACATAATAACACTTAATCACACCTTCATGTCAGTCATACCGCTCTGTAATTGCACTGTAAAATAAAAAAGAAACACAAAGACCGCCTTCTCTGTCTTCGCCCATTACCGCCGATCAAAAACAAAGATGACAGCGAGACTCCTAAACGTCCTCTGTGTATCTTTTCTGCATCAAGATGGCAGAAAAAATATGCCAGGCATTGATGGAAAGTTGTCCTTCTTCAGGAGATAAAAAGATGTCGGCTTAAGTGACGGACGCACGGTCTCACACACTCGCTTAAGCAAAACCCACGCAAGTAAATACACATGCGTCAAGGTCTCCTTCCAGGGCTTCAGAGCTGCTGCTTCTTCTTCTTCTTTTATGCTAGTTTTATTGGACTCGGTTGTGAGTTGCAGCGTGAAATCTGAAGATAGCAACAAATTCTTCATCGGAAATGCACAAAAACAAAATCATTCGGTGTCTCCTTTGAGTGCCTGTTTGTCAGAACGGAGGATGATCAATGGTTGTGCCAAGTGAGGAACGATAACCTCCACTTTGTCCTCTATCAAATTCTCGGAAGCGCTTCTCCGGGTTTTTATGGCGATGACGCGAGAGCCTGTTGGGAGTTTGTTCGCCACCTGCGCTGTCTGCGTGTGAGTGAATAAGAAAAAAGAGTGAGACGGAAGGAGACAGAAGTTCATACGGAGAGATGGACACAATTGGCAGGGAGAGGGGGGGGGTTAGAGAAAGTGGACGGAAGAGGCGCAAGTGGAATAATAAAAGAAAGTCGAAAAGGCAGTGGCTCTAATCAGTTCCACAACTAGCTGGCCCGCATGCCCCCTCACTCTGCATTACCCAAGCTTCATCTCTATGGTAATGCTCCCGGCCACCAGAGCTCATTTCCACAATTTCCTAAGGCAGGCCAACAGAGATATCAGTGCACAAAAAAAAAAGGTCCGTGTACACTCATGTTGTATATCAATTGTATGCACGACCCAGGGGAATAAAAGTGAGGTTGAGTGGTTTTTGTGCGCGCGTGTGAGTATCTAAAGGGGAGGGAGAGTGACAAAAACAACCAGTAATGTAATATTGTACAAGAAGAATCGCTCTTGTAACACTTGTCATTTCATCCTACTCAGCACGGCTCTGTATCCCTGCACAGGGGAATATTTTAAAACCCAAGTTTTAACTGGTTCAATTGGATTCTGTGGTTTCTGACGTGGACTGTTTTGAATAGTAGACAAAGCTTCCAGGTCTGAAATGTAAAGCCAAGACGGAAGTGCCCTTAAATCTGTTACCATTCATGCAAATGTGCTTAAAGCTATCTTAAAAGTCCCAGTCTAGCCCAAAATCATTCAAAGCTGTTGTTGAAGGATTTGGCGCACAGACATGGTTTTGGGCTTTTTTTAAAAAAAAGATTACAGTCTGGCTTTATAAGTGCTTCTGTCACTAATCTCTGCATCAGTCATTCAGGGACTGGCATGTTGAGTGGCTCAGCAGGGAAGAGGTGAAGCAAGGAGGGGGTCTCCTGACTAGAAAATGACTCGTTGGCTGTTGCGTACCACAGAGCGGGCATATAAGCTCATCACTGGTCAAATTAAGTGTCATTCAATAGGTCAGAGTTTGGCAGCCATCTTAGGTAACCCTGTATTGCAGTTGTAATGGTGTTTTGCTTTCAAATGGGGATTTTGACAGGTTAAAGCATAATAAATCATTTGCAAACAAAATTTGGCAGAGAAAACATTTACTTAAATAGATCTACTGGGCATTTGGGAACAAGAGAAGACAGCTCACGTTTGATTTTTTGAAACACTATTGAAACAACCAGAGTCGTCATTAGTGAGTTGCCAATAGTTAATACATGCTTGTTTGTGAACTAGTTTGTGTAATCGTTTATTGATCGTACCTGCCTGATGTGGTACCTTGATTGGCGAACCGTTGCATGCCAATGGCTGGTCAGCAGGGGGCAACTCTAATGATAATGATAATTTCAAATAGAAGTGCCATTTTATGTAAGCCTGTGGAAAAACTGACCCCACTTCTTGCTCAGTTTATTACCGTAGTAAAGAGTCCCAATGAGTTTATCGTCTCAAGGACTAGTTTCCTAGTCTTCTTCAATACAACATGTTGTTGACTTTGGACATGATTGTCCCATTGACATTAAAATGGACGCTAAAGCAGGATATGTTTTAGGGTGTGGATAGCTTGTAACAAGACGCTACCACGGTGTGCACACAAACCAATGGGTGACATCACACTGAGTCTCACACTTGGCATCTGACAGTCACCACGTTAATGACCATTGATTTCATTTTGGCTGGGCAACATCCTGCCACTTATGTATTAGTCCACTGTCTACCGTGAAGCTCGCATACAAACACAAATATGCATGCACACACTCACTCTGGCACACAAACACAAACTCCACAGTGTACTCTCCATCAGAGGCTGTTTCACTGACAGCATCGCCTCCCAAGCCTAATCAATATTGGCCATGAAAAGTCACCAGATCTCCTCCTCTCAGTGGAATCATTCATCAACTGAGTGGGGCCGCGGCTATGATAAGAGATTGTAACACAAGTCTCAAGGTAAACATCTCTGATTGTTTTATTACGCCAGGAATTAGCCTGTTTTCGGATGCTGTCCTTTAATAACTATTTAATCCATCATCTGGGCGCCTGTGCCCCGCGTGACACCGGGTGCTTTATCTTTGTTATGACTCATCTGACAGAGGCCCCACTTGCACCAAGCGCTTATTCAAATAACAGATATTACAGCTATTAAGCATATTACATGCAATTGGATCGGCTACACACCCCAGCTCTCATAAATCTTTGATTGGGCAGTCCAACAAATTGGTGGGATAGCTCTCAAGGGCGAGTGTGGCAAGACTTTCAAAGCAAAATTCGGAAAACGGCCAGCAGAGAGTCGCCAGGATTGATTGATAATGTGATAAGACACATTAAATGTTTAATTCAGAGATTATATGGCTTTGATGACTATGATTCAGCTGTATTCATTTCATTGTGAATGTGAATGCCTTGCATTTGTGCCTCTTCCGTTTATCATCGAGGAGTTGGTCCACCAAATGGGAGCGTTTGCCGGGGACTACTTTTTCGGTCCACTAAGTCCTCTAGAGTAACTGAATATCGTTTCGGGAAAGACACAATTCATCTTGATGGTGTTTGGGTTGTGGAAATCTCAGAGATAGATGATAGAGGTAAAAAAAACTGGGTGGATACCACTTAAAAATTATGTTTGTCGGTGAACCAAAAGTTTGAATAATTGAGTAACATGAGGCGTACTGTACCGCAGCAGCTGGCAATAAAACTGAGGCAGCATTTTGAGATTTCTGACGTTGTTGCACAGCTTGTGTATTCCACACTGCCAGTTCACCTTTGCACGATGCACCGTAACAGAAACTTAGATTCGAAAGTCGAAGCGAACGTTCTCGTCTCTATTTTCAGCTTGACTGAGCCGCGACCATTTGTGGATATTATGTATATTTCGTTGGTGGAGAGACAACTGTTCGAAACAAGGCCCTTTCTCCTTTGTTTGTGCTGTCTTTTGTTGCACGCTTCTCTTTCAAAATGCTGGGTAATTATCCCAGTTAGGATTGAATCCAAACAGCATGGCAGCCATAGAAATTACAAACAAGCTGTGTCAAGCTGGATGTCAAAATTTTTTTGTTGGTTATTTTTCTGGCACTCTTTTGTCTGTGGAAGGAGACGATTGGGAGGAGATCACTGATGAAACTGACCATATGACCATAACTTGTGTTGTCCTTCGCAGCCTTGTAATAAAACATGTTTTAAGAAATCTAGATGGAACAGCGAGAGATTTTTAACATTTGGAGGATGCAACGTCATAGATTGCTTTTCTCATATTTTGACATTTTTGTTGACGAATCGACATCTTTTCACACTTTTGTGTTTGGTTGTTTTCTTGTATTACTACCATTCAGAAAACAAATCCGGTCAAGTGCACTCAGGTTTTTTGGGGGGTTTTTTGCCCATAGAAGATGGACATTGCTCAGAAAAATGTTTCTTTTGTCAAGCCAGAAATACATTTTCTCCCTCCATATTTCCGGCAAAAGTATTTTCCCTCTCCCTTGCTGGTCTTTGTGCATCCACTCCGACACCCTTTCAGCTTACCCAGAATGCTTCAGCCTCCGTGAATTCTTCAAAATAACCCCCCTCCCTATCTGCACCGCACTGGCACCCAGTGGCTGCCTACATACAGTTCACAAACCACTGTTGTTAGCCTCCAAGGTTACCAAGGGCACAGCACCCCCTGTATCTCCAAGATCATGATTCAACCCTGTAGTCTCACGCTCGGCTTCTTTCCTCACCCGTCCCTCCCTTCTCGGTGGTAAGCTGCTCACAGCCCTGCCCTGTACTGACTCTCCAACCCCCGCCTCGACTTGGACTCGTCTCCCCTCTGGCGCCCTGGTGGCAAAGTAATCATTCCACCTGAGATCCAAGTGCAATCACTTCCTGTCTGACACATTTCGGAGAACTCGATCCTCTGAGTCCAGCTCACCTCTGAACTCCAGCTCTGTCCCGAACCCTCACTCATATCCTGTAAACACGCACAACAGCCAGACATTGTACTGTTCTTGATATGTATAGTACACAAAGTATGATAATCTATAAATATAATAAGTAAAGTATCAATTCAAACATATGCACCTGCTCATTAGCAGAGCATAATTGTTGACGGATCAACATTTCTAGCAGCTGATGGTGTAACATTTTCTTTCTTTTTTTACACTCTGGACCATCCAGCAAACTGTGATTTACACAATTTTTTGCTGTCCCACATCAGAAAATGTATTTTCCTCTTCCCCCCACATCAGATAGAGCAAAAACAAGACAACCCCTCCACATAAAGTGCAGCAACATAAGCACACAGAAAATACTGATGTTCCTTGAGTGATCCTGACACTGGTCGTCCTCTCCTCTGGCACAGATAAAGAGCAGCCTCTAGTGGCGGAGACAGTGACTGAGCTTTTTTTCTCCTTTCCCTGCTGTTGAGTTGGTTATTTATTCATCACTACAGGAAAAGTGCAGACTCTATGATTTCACAGACGCTCACAGAATCATAACTTCTGCACTCCAATAGTAATCTTTACGTGGTCAGTAGAGTGTGTCAGGAGGCAGTACGGTGCTGGATCATTTGACATCATTGTGGGAACAGAGCATGGCATCTAAATTCAGATGAGGAAATATATAGATACATAATAAATAAATAAATGTGTATGTATGTATGAATGTATATATGTCTACCTTTCTCTCATTTAGCACTATATAGTTCTGAATAGTTTGGTCTCTTTTCTCATGTTTTCAGGAGTCTGGCTATCACTCCTGTAATTTGCAAGAAGATCTCACTTTCGATCTTAATTGCCGAGATACAGTGTTATGTGGACTCATCATAAAACAGCTTTGCAGCAAATTTCACGAGGCATTACGCGCTAATCCGGCACCATCATCTACTCTAAACTCGCTCGCTTGCAAGGCGAGGCAGACGAACAGCAAAATTATCATTCAGGCTGTCTTCTGTAAACGTCCATTATTTTCACCTTGTTCAGCTTTGACCTAAGAGGGTTACTCATGCTCAATTAGCAGAACAGCAGAGCAGTGACTCCGATAATCAGAATATAGCCTTTGTAAGCTTTGCACTCAAGGATTTGTATGTATATTCAATACTCATTTCCTCAGGGGATTTAGGGAGTCTTTGTTAGTGCTTGCATCAGTCCTCAAAGGCGGCTTCTAAATGGGGGAAAAGAGCATCCCGCAGGGCTTACAGTTTGCTGAAACAGTTAGGTTTGTTCAAAACCCAAGATACTCAGTCATCTCTGGAAACGATGGCTGTACAGTACGTACAATTTGTTTTCCGAGCTGATGGGTTGGCTGCCCCACAATTGTTCCTGAAATTGAATTTATAAATGCAGAGTGTGCTTTTCAAACCTGCAGAGCAGGATTACAATGAATTTCTGGTCTTTTTCAGACGATTATTAACTATGGAGTCAACATACTGCATCGGGGAGGAAGTCTGCAAAATCTCAGAACTCATTTCTCACCATTCTAAAATGTACATTTCAATAACATGTGGGATTAACTTTTCATTTTAATCAGTCAGTACCCTCCAGTATTCAGTATACTCTGCAATTTGCCCTCTACATGGTCTCTGTACTGCTTTTATAGTACGCTTTCAGCTTTCCAAAGCCTAAAAGCCAAATGCTTATTATTGGTATTTTTAGTTCCTGGCAGGTAAGTTAACCTTTTCAGCAGATGAGTCAGAATTTTTTAACAGGGTGAAGGAAAATGTGATAGAATAAATGTGAAAGAGCCGAGTGGTGGATGTAATTGTCCAACAGACAATATTGAAAAAGCACCAACAGCCTGTGTTGGTGTTGAAATGAGTCTTGAAGTGGTGGATAATGAACTGAGATGCTTTGAAATGTGCAAGTCGTATGGTTTGATGTGTTTGATCAGTGCAATGTGACAGCAGTGTTTCCACGTGGACAAAACAGCACAAGAACCAATTAGCCTTAAGACAATGTTTCGATAAGTGCCTCTCGATATCAGCTACGGTCACAAACTCACATAAATATACTCACTCAAACAAATGTGTGAACACCTGTTCTCTCACAAGTGACTTGGAGCCTTCATCCCCGTTACAAACTCAGACTGACAGATACACAAACACTCACAGACGCACAATTTTCTTAAATTGATTTGTTGACTCATCTGTGCCTATCACCAGCATGCCTGTGATTCGAGCAGGTGTAGCTGGGAAAGTGAATATGCGATGGACAGGAATAAGGGATGCAGAGGGTTACTTGGCGAGCATACAGCGAACAGTTATTGTAGGAAAGATACTGACAATGATGCCTGGCAATGAAGCTCAATAAAAAAATAAATTAAAAAAAAACAATTAGCATGCAAGACCTGACCTACAGTATGCTGCGAGAATCAGATGTAACCGTGTATGAATTGAAATAGTGCACACAGAGGACAGGAAGAAACACGGAGAATGACAAGAAAAGAGGAAGCGAGAAAAAGTCAGAGAGAGCTTTCATATGCATGGACTGGTCTTCAATATTTGTATTCATCCCGCCAGAAATCATTTGTAAAGCTTGTGTTTGGGAGACTCTCATTCAAATGGGAAAGAGTTTTTCCACTTGTAGACTCGAGTAGTAGAATGGGAGGGCTGTTTGGCCAGGAGGGAGCCCAGTGTCCACTGCCCTTAATGAACACACATGGGTACTGAATGAAACATGAGTAAATACACAAGTTGGCCAGAGAGGTCCAGAATTACACGTGGGCTAGTGCAGGGGAGGTCGTTAAGCATGGTACGACTGTGTGGGAATGTGTGAAAGAGGGGATTCCTAAACAAGTTTTGTTGGTAAAGTAATTGGCTGGATACCCAGAGAGGGTATAGATTAAACCAGCAGAAGGTCTTAAACCCGTTTAAAGTAACTTCATTACGAATTTCAGCGACCTGCGTTAGTCCTCATTAGTAGCATAGTATGTATCATAACTGTCTTAAGCTGCTTATGAGAGCTAGAACAAGCCCATGAATGTGCACCATATATCTCTACAAAAGTTTAATGGGGATTGAAAGGCAGATATTTTAACATGCAACATTAGGTAAAGAGTGTTTCACTTGGATGAACTGAGAGAAATCTGGATTCAGAGGCCCTGTGCATCCCTATGATTCGGGACACATTTAGCCAAAAATGCTCGACTAGCCGGCTAACATTGAGATTTCGCCCCCCGGCTAACTTGAATGGGGATAGGAAATTATTTAATCTTGCTTCTCCTCTAGACTTTCCAAATGCTACGGACGGAGTGGATCAAATTATGATGGTAAAATGAAGGTTGTGGCTGTCAACAGTTTGTGCATGCTTACATGGCTGACAGGGACACTGGAATTCATTCTTTAAAGGTTTGTCATTCCATAGTTTGACATTCTTATTCTCTTTTTTGCGGAGCGTTGGCCTACATGAGAGGACTGATGCCACTCCTTGGTCTGTAGGGTAAATGTGGAGCTACAGGCTGCAGGTGGTTACCCTTGCTTAGCATAAAGCCTGGAAGCAGGAGGAAACAGCTAACTAGCTAGCTAGCTAGTAAAATAAGCCTACCAGCTACTTGCTGCTCTCTGTTGTCTGACTTGCAACTAAGGGAAGACAAAATGTTATTGTACATTTCAACCAAAGAAGATATTAAGTATTTCCCCAATATGTCTTTCTTTTCATATAATCACGCAATGTACATTTTGGGGTCTCACAGTCAAAAGAATGAACAGTAGAATGGCATTCAGTAGAGCGCATACCTTTGCCAAGGCCAACAGTCACCTTCCATTCAACCAAGCTTAATCCAATACCAAACATGATAGCCTTGTATAAATCAGAATTTTAAAACACCCATTACTGCTTAACCTTTAAACTCACCAGATCTGGGATCTGCATCGAGTCGTTCTCACTCATAGATATCTGCCACCTGAATACGACTGATTCTTTTTATCAAGGTCCATGCATTACTCCTCTGGGAAATTAATGAAAATGTTGAAAAACAAATCTTGCCATTTGCGATGCGTGTGTTCAATAGTTTGGTTAAGCTTCGTTTGGCATTATGAAGCGTTGGCCAATAGTTCAAAGTTGTCGATGGAATGTTAAGTTGTATGATTGCATCAGAAGAATCTTGTGTCAAGATATTTTGACTTGTTCTCACAATCAACATTGAAAATGGCTCTGTAAGCCATGAAGCAGCTGAGTGGAATTCAGTCATGACAAAATATGAAAATTGCCTATTAGTGGAAACAAGTGATACGTTATAAGGCGAAAACAAGTGGCAAGTTCAGCAAATGTTTTGTCACGTAGATAATTAATTCAACCAAAATAATCTAATGTGGTGCACGATAAATCCAGCTGGCTTAGCAAATTCACACTTGGTAGCTGACTTTCTGTAGTTCTTTACTCACAGCAGACGTTTTGGCCTATTGTTGCAGAAAAGCACAGGTGCAACTAATAATGATAAATAGTGACGGCTCCGCAGCATTTAAGTTTCAGACGGCATTAGCGAGCGAGCACATACATTAATTCTATTTCCAGATCCGTTGCTCATTAAGTCTAAGCTCAAGTGGCAAAATCAATCTTGTCAGTTTAGGAAAATACCATTTTGATGCTCCAGAGGTGGGATAAATTGGCCATGACCGGCTTACAGCCACACCACGCCATCACCATTTGCGTAAGATGAAAATGATCTCTCATGAAAAGACCTGCACATCTTGTTAACCGCATCGGCATGTTTGGGTTGTAGTGGTATAGATGAATGTCCGCTCCTCTAATGAGCTGTCAGCAGAATGGATGCTTCAGGCTCCCCCTTTCCTGCCACACACACCGACACGCAGTCCAAAGAACTGTAAAAACATGTCAACAGAACTCTTCAGGATCGACACCTTGACTGTTCTGAATATGCCGCCTCACCACTCAACCTCTTGCGATAAGGGACACAACAATCTCCGCTCGCCTTTAAAAATGCCTTTTTTCCTCAAGGGTAGAAGAAGAAGGGGGAGGTCAGGTGCTGCGGAAGCCTGAGGCGCAAGTCTTTAATCTTTTTTCATCCTCCCAAATAGAGTCAGTTTTCAGCTTTCAGCTTTTAAACAAGTCTGCGGTTGAACTCCAGGATTCATCACCCCGCCTCTACTAAATGTCTTTCAACTCTCCAATGCGAATAGGTGTTTGCGAGTAATGCGAGTGCAGTGTCAAGGACAGTCCACATCTGGGCTTTTGAAAAAAAAAAAATCCATAAAGCTACATATCGTCTTGGTCCACACGCACCCTCCAAAGGTTGCCTGAGCCTCGGCGTGAAGCCGGCCGATTTAATTTAGCAATCAATATGTTTTCTGTGAGCATAAGCCACGGTAATCTTTTTACAGCACCTCTTCTCGCCCCTCTCTCCTCTCATCCTCTGCCCTTGAGTCAATCCTTCCCTCCATTGTAACTCGGAGGCAGTGATTGGCTCTAGCAGGCTTTTGTGGTTAGGGGAAGGAAAGAGAGAGAGAGACAGAAGAGGAGAAGAACAGAGTGAAAAAGTGATATCAAGAAGAGTGAAGCCCCCCCCCGCCACCCCCTCCAGTCTCCATGGCACAAGGTCTGCGCTCTGAGACTTGGTCCCATAAAAGTGGATTATGGGAATTGCTGCTGCTGCTTGCCATGCTCTCAGAATGCGGCAAGACAACTAATCTATTTTTTGGACAGGAAATGAACTGCAGCTGCTTCGGTTCAACCAGAAACAGTCTTTCCGCCGCTGAAGGAGAAGAAAAAGAAAAAAAAGGATCTGAACGTTCGCTATCTCGCTGTGTGTGTAGGACCGCAGCTATGTATTTTGGAAGCGATTCATCCACTGTGATATTTGCAACAGACGGAAAAAGTGAAAATTACTGAAAACGTGTCAAACGCCGATGATCCATCCCAATGTATCAGCTCTGTGCACATGTATGGGCGTTTTTTTGTTACCTCTCACTGTACAGTATGGGGGTCTTCTTCTTCTTCTTCTCACCCTTCTATCTCACAACTCACGCTTCTTCTCTCATTACCGTCCTTTCTTGCGCTTATCGTCTCCAGCAGAGAGAAAGAGAGAGATCACAGGGGGTCTGTCTCATCTTTAGCTTACAGCTCTCTGTTCTGCCCTCAAAGAGGGGGACATAACACTCACACTGGTTTCTTTATTGGGCTGTCACACACATACTCACAGGTTTTGGCGTCGTGCCCATCTGAGTGGAATTCTTTAATTATGTAACCGGACGAATCACTCAGTCTACCCTGATGTGTTCAAAGGTTTGCTATTTGCCCAATAATTATAAGCAGCCGATGAACCACGCGCCTTCTTTCTCACCATTGTGAGGCAGAGAAATGCAAGTACATGAAACGTTATCGTAGAAAAACCTGCCAGACGAGGGGAAAAACAAACTCCAAATCTCCGTGTCTCTGAATGATTCAGGAGGCCAGCCGCTGCACGGACATGTTGGGATTGTAGATATTTATTGTGATCTGTTGTTGTCGAGGTGTTTTCATGGAGTTCTGAATCTGCAGCTGCAGCCCTGACTGTTAAACACAACCTTTAGAGGAAGAAGTAGAAGTGTGGTATTTTGTAGTCAGTATAGGTTGTTACCTTTTGGTAGAAACAATTATTGGATAATTCCTAGGTAGATACATGGCAGTTATTGTAGATAATATGTATTCATGGAACAAAACATGTGTGCATACACTGGAGGTGTGTAACTCAGTAAACATTCAAAACTTTGTCAACAAAAAGTGAGGGAATAACAGTTTCAACATTTTGACTTCAATTTATTGTGTTGAAAAGTGTGTTTAGCATGCTAACTAGCTATCCAGTCCAGTCCAAAGCTGTTGAACAGGTAGCAACTAGCTCAGAACACCAACACTTCCCCGGTGCTCTCAGGTCTCAGTCTGGACCGCTAGCTGCATGGCTAATTGAGCTAACTAGTTAAGCGCAGCTTCAACTGGCGGAGTTGTTAGTAAGTAAGAGTTAAACAGGTGGTCAATTCTTAGATATCACGACTTCTTAGGAAATGTGGCGTACTTCAGACTTTTTTTATTGTTTTTTTTTTTTACTTTTACTTTACTTCATTTATTTTAGAGCTTTAGTTTTTTGTGTGAAGAGTTTATAAAATATGTGTTGTTATGGCGTATCACTTTACACAAGTACAGCTGAAAACTGTTTAGCCAATTACTCAATTGATTAACTGACAGTAAATCAATTGGCACCTTTTTTTTTATTATCGTTAAGCTCTTTTTTTCATGTCAAAACATGTCAAAGAAATGTGAGATTTTCTCCTTTTCCTTTTAATTATCTTGAACTATTGATAATCTATTTATTGATTTTGAGTTACATACTGTTGATTGGACAAAACAAACATTGTGAAGTTGTCACTTTTGAGCTCTGGCTAATCGTGATGGTATTTATAACTGAATTTTTAGAAACCGAACAATCGATAAATTCTGTCTTTCTTTCTTTCTTTCTTTATTTCTTTCTTTCAGGGATAACAACTTCATTAAGGACTTTCCCCAGCTTGCCGACGGTCTCATGGTGATCCCCTTGCCAGTTGAGGAACAATGCCGAGGGGTGTTGTCTGAGCCTCTTCCTAACCTGCAGCTCCTTACAGGTGAGTGTGAGTCTGAGGATGGCCTTTTCTTTTTTCTCTAATAGATATAATTGAGCAAATCTTTCAGACACAGAGGCAATGTCTTTCCATGACTCAGAACTGACTGTAGCCGGTACAATTGCCGGTGTGTTGATATTAAACAACGAAATGTCTTTGAAAGTCTCCAGCAATATCTTGGTATTGAGTCTTTTCAGGTTGAGCCCATTTTAACATTCGTCCGGGCCTGAGAGAAACGAGAACACGCTTTATACAGAAACATCAGTGTGTTCTTTTTGCTGATAGGTTTCCTTCTGTTTTGAGTGCAAAATCGTTTAAAAAGACATGAACTGTGGCGCTGAAACCCAAACACCATCTCAAAATGCTTCTCATAAATACAGAGTATTATGCATACTCATGCCCACACACACACACGTGCAGCAGACCTTGTAAACTCTAACACTTAACCTCCCCGTTTCATCCTTTTATCCTTTTCTTGACTGTTCCACCCCATCTTGTGGGGCACAGAGTCACTTAGACATTTGGCTTGAAACCTCCACCTCTGCTCCCTAATCCCTCCATTAGCTAAATTGGCATTCGGTCCACATTGACCCCCAGAGATTTTTACTTTGGGTTCTGCTTTCACCAGAATTGGACACACACAGGCACAGGCACACACACACGCACAGAATCTAAATTGCCCTTTTTCAACGTGCATGAATGTCTCAGGTGGAAAACGCTTTCCAGAGGCTCAGGATCAAGGTTCCCGCAAGCTGTTTTTTTTTTTTTTCCCCCTCCCTTTCTCTTCACTTTCGTGGCTTTAGTTCTAAACTGGTGCGAAAGTTTGGTAATTGAATTGCAGAGAAAGGCGAGATTGCTCCCACTTCTAATGTCAGCAATCCAATTGGAGTTCAAGTTGCACCATATATCTACCATTGATCCGAGAGCATCTGGGATATGGGCTGTGATAATAAATGGTGTTACGGCAATAATGGATAACAACAGACCTGCAATAAACTGTTCAAATGAAATGATTGATTCTGTTTATATATTCATTTTGTTTCCAATCTCAGCTGCTCCCTGTGAATTTGGATTTTTCTAGGTTCTTTCTAAATTGTTTTACTTTCTTGTATCTTTTTTAATTTATATCCCTGTCCGCTTTATGTCTGTCTTAATTAGGGGATGCCCAATTTAGTGAAGCAGTGGGATATCCTATGGTCCAACAGTGGAGAGTGCGCAGCAACCTCTACAAAGTAAAACTCAGCTCCATCACATTATCTACAGGTCAGTGTCTAAACAATTTGTCCTGATTCGTTAACATCACTTAACATCTACTTACAGTAGAATTTACTGTCTTCTACAAGTCTCCTCTAGTGCATGTCTGTCTATCTGTGTATCTATCCGTGCGTTTGACACTAAAAAAGCAGCTCACCCTCAAATCAATTTTTTTCATTCTACCCGTAAAAACTATTTATCCACCTAGGTTTGATTTGTTGTGAGCTGCCAAGAAAATAAATCTGAAAAATCTCAACGGCATCGTCTCTTTCCAGAAATCATGACCCGGTTAGGTAGTTAATCTACTGATCGTATTGTGAGCAGTGTCTTTTTTACCAATCACACCCGCCAATAATATAACCACATGGGAGGGACAACAGGCTAGCTAACTGAGCTAGCTAACATGCTAACTTGTAGATCTATCTATCCATCCATCTGAATTGTTTCAAGAGTCCCCATTTTCGAGATATCTACCGTAGAAATGTGTCCCCTCCTGAATATAATGGAACTAGACACCACTTGAAAAACTCAACATTAGCAATGTCTTTTTCCAGAAATGATTCTAAATAATCCACAGACCTTCTTGTGCTGCTTCATGTTGGAACTACTTTTCCGCTCACCAAACTACAATATGACGACACAGAAGTGACTGAGCTAGTTGACTGAGCTAGCTAACGTCACAGCTTACCTTAAGAGGAGCTTATAACACAAGCACCATGAGTAAATATATGGTTCCTTCTGCACGGTGATAAAGTTGGCAGGTGTAGCTTAGTAGAAAGAGAATAGTTACTATAGTTTTCTACTGAACTGCACCCGCTAGCTGTATATCTACATTAATCGTGTCCTCATTAGCTTAGCTGTAAGGTTAGCTCGCCTCTTGTCCTTTTTGTTGATGGGTGCAGTTCATTAGAAAACTATACATACACACACATGCACATTTAACTGTCCCTGTTTAATTAATTGAACATTAATAACAGCACATGTAAGCCTCACTTCAACATCCGGTCCATCCCACTCTTCCGCATACAAACTCGCTCTTCTTCCGTCTCCTTGTTGACCCTGCCCAGGCTTTTCTAAGGTGCTGAAGACGCTGTCGGCAGAGAGCACCCGCGAAGAGCTGCTGGCTTTCCTGCGACAGTACGGCAGCCACTACGTGTCCGAGGCCCTGTACGGCTCCGAGCTCAGCTGCAGCATCTACTTCCCCAGCAAGAAGGCCCAGCAGCAGCTCTGGCTGCAGTATCAGAAAGGTGAGCGTGCTGACAGGCAGACATACGAGAAGGGAAGGAAGGGAGGGAGGCCATAAATGCTGAATTCTAAAGGGGATGAATAGAGGTGCCTTCCTCACATATTGATTTTTCCAGAGAGAGATTTATGTAACGCCTCATTTCAAATTTTAACAAGTCTGTGTGGAGGAGACAAACAGTGAAATAGTAGGTAACTGTAGGAGTGACAGGGCCGCTATCAAATGTAATCAGTACAACGTAACTGTTTCTAAATCAAAGCAAGCAACCTGTCACAAATACACAGTGAATAGAAGTAGGGCAAGATTTACTATAATTTAATAGGAGAAGAGGGGTGGCTTAGACTTTTTCAGACCCTAAACTAAACTGGGTTATGTTTAAAGACTTCATCCTTCCTTAATTCGCCTCCTGGTTAAAAAAGGGAGCATAAGCTGCATGAATTGAATTAAACAGCAGTGCGACTTTACAGCATCCCAAAAGCATCTTGGAGCACTGTTCCATTTAAAAAGCTGTTTTTAATCCTGTTTATTCATGATCCAGAAAGAAGTGCTTATTGATTGCCACCTGGGTTTCATAATAAATACTATTACATACTTGCTCACCTTGTGGGGGAAAAAAAGACAAAAACAGATTAGAGGTCAAAAAAGGGGCCAGGATTGAACACCCACACCCCGTTATGTAACAGATCTGTTTTTATTGCAGGGCAGGTTTCAGATTTAATCTTAGCGGAACACTGCACTAAATGTCTTGTTTTTAAAGCTGAGCATTCGTCTAGACTTAAATGTACCGGGCTAAACGAATAAAAACGTGTTTATTCCTGACTATTGACCATCCACGACACATTATGCCTATCCTAGCATGATAGACCCAAGCAATAAAAAAGGGAAGTTGTGCTAATAATGTACATAAAACTTGAAGGAAAGTAGTTTGGTATTACATGTCAAGTACCTGAGCACACTTGCAGGTTACATATTAATAGGTTTAAAAATATGATGGTATCATAAAACTTCAAGACATGATAAGGCTATACAAATGTTTGGATGGTAACAAACAAAAAACTGCAGCTGATATTTATATTGTTTCGTAAATGTTTATTGCACTCATATAATCAAGAATACAAACATGAATTTGACTACATAGAGATGTCAGAAATGTGTTCAACACATTGTAAAGTTCACAGCCTGTAAAGGACAAAACACCTCAAACACATGGGAGTGTGATTCATGGACATATTGCAGTATTACAAACAGTGTGAATCAATAAATTGAAGGATGCAAGTGAATTAATTCTCCCCAAGAACACACAAGGAAACATATTTCAGGGGATGTGACACTTCGAAGTTCAGCACACTGACACAAGGACACTTGAATTTTTTTGCATTTTATGCATTTTTCTGTTAAAACTTGATTTCTCTCTAGCAATGACTACTTCTAGTGACCACTTGAATGAAGTGCAAGCACTGAAAGAAAAACTCAAGTTCTAGTGGCGATGTTGACATGCAGCTGAGACTAGTTTGGTTTAAAATCTATGAGTTTTGTGGTGAGGCATAACGTGGCCTGACAAAAAAAATCAATTCATCACGGAAAAGTAAAAAAAAAGTCCCAAGAACATGACTATGACAGACTTCACTTGATACTTAAATTCAGTTTTCATTTTTTCGTATCTGTTTATGTAGAAGAAGAAAAAAACACGTATTGTTTACAGTTTGATTCTCAGATATGTATATTTGTATGTTGCTGTTTAACAGGGCTCCAGGTAAAGAGTTAAGGTCAGTTTAGTGAAATTATTCATTTTTAAGGCTGAAACTGAGTCAGTATGCAATATGCTCTGTAGAGCAAACCTGGACTGGAAGATGCGTATGGCCTCAGAGCAGGCATATTTGCTATTTACGACTTTATAGACATAGAATATGATACATACAATATTGATTGGCGGGTTTCAATGATTAACTTGATTCCCCATATTTAGGCCACTATATATTTTTGATTAAAGGTGTCTTTTATTGTTGTTTGACCTGAAAGCAATATCTTTCATAATGCTCCGTATGGACTCAAATTCTATAAATCTACTTGATGAAATAATAAAAACATGCAGATACAGACGAATTGACGGTGACTAACGCTAGCACCAACTTGAACTGCATATGGCTGTGTTGTCTTTACCATGTTCACCAACACTGGAGAACTCAGGCTGCAAGTTGTTTAGTGTTGAATTAAAAACCTGAGGGAGAAACACAGCAACATGGAACCTAAATCCCAGTGCAACAAAGCCAGGTTTGGTGTTTGATGCTGGAGGTTTTACTCATCATTATCCTAGCAGTGCTATTCCAAACACTACTGCAACTGATCCCAACAAAGACCTTGTTACCATAAGCCAGGCGAGAGGAAACAATGGCATGGAACAAGTTTTTCTGGAATAAATGTCAGATTTGAATACGGTTTGTACACATTAAGTTAAGCAGGGTCTAGATGTCTGCTGTACCCTTGCACTTAAAGGGGGATTCTGGTGTTTTTAAATCTATGTGAATTTTGATTTTGTCAAGTTTTTAAAGAAGGGTGATTCATGAGGATAAAATTACTGTTTTTTTTGTTTTTTTTAAATGGAGCTCGGTGGCTGTGGCTCGAGTATTATAGTAAATGTTTAAACAAAAAAGATTTCACTCTTTAACCAAAAGTTATATATCTGTAGGGATCCTTTCTTTAATGTTGTCATTACACTGTGAATAACAAGCCCAGCCTGTCAATGACAAAAACAAGAACTTTTGGTTGACTTACTTTGATGGTCAAAGTTGATTATGTTGCAACTGTTGCAACATGTCATGTGTCATGGCTGCTGTTGGCTGAGGAATTCCAAAACTTTTTGACCCTATTAGTATTCTTTTAACGGGGATGTAGAGAGGCTTAAAAATTGTGCAAAGTATGGCTTAGTGGAACAGCTTGAAAATGATCTGGAGCGCATGAATTCTATCTTGCAGACGGTTACCTCAACCTGCCCCCTAGTGACGCAAGTGAGGCTGTGACCGGGAAGCCACTAGAAGAAGGTTGAATCAAAGAAACATACATAGAGTAGAGAGTTTGCAGATCAGATAGTAGATGTTGTTTTTAAGCTGACACTGCACCAAAATGTTACAACTGATTGCTCAGGTTGTGTGGATGATACACATTGGCGAGCTCGGCAGTATTAGTAGTGGAAAAATGATGAAAATGACACACTGTGATTGCATCAACTCGTTACCCCTAAAAGAAGCTTTGATCAAAAATAATTCAAAGAGATGAGGATGTCATCGTTTTTTTTTTTTACTATTATAAGCTGACACAAAAGGTGCAAACCCACAGTATACTGAATGACATTTCCCCACTGCTCTCTTTCCTGTAGGTAACTCAATATTCTACACTTAATGTTCCCTGAACGTTACTGAATGCAGTTCAATGTATGCTGATACTTGGTTCCTGTTTTGCCATAAGCTAACTGCACAGTTAACTTTAAAGCTGCCGGCTGCATTCAGCAACATCAATTTTAGTCTGTGCTACTAAAACCTAACCCTAGGAAACAGTGTCTTGTCAATAATAAAGTGCTTCACAGGCCAAAAGCCTTGGTATGCTTTATTTCATTTGTAAATACGTGTTCATTTTCAGCTCCTCTTCCTCCCGCAAAGCTGAGCCAAATCAGTGAAAGCCATGCGTCACACACACAGTCAGGCTGAATGATGGATACATCCGTCAACAATAGAGGAAGGAAAATCATCTGTACTTCGTGCCGGCATTGGCTTTGACATCAATGGCTTCTTTTGCTTATTGTAAATGTGACAACTTGTGCCGGTATTCTTTGATGTGAAAAGTGTATATTTTAGTGTTGTGATCTGTTACAATAATCAGCTAGGAGGCAGCTCAAGTGGCTGGCTTTTAATTTGAGGTATTAAAATGAAATCCAGTAGGCTTCAAACCGAACCAAAGTGAGACTAGAACATTCATTTAATAACCCAATGAAAGCTGTAGTGAGAAGTGTTTGGAGGGCAGCCAAACTAAAGTGACAGATAACAGTGTGTTTCTACCTTTTTCAAACCTCAATACACACCGACCAACACGTACATACTAAACCTCTCAATGCTCAGGTGGAACGGATTGTCCCTTTAAGAGGTGGACGAGTGCCTCCTCTGGATGTATGTGTAGACTTTGACACAGTGGTCCCAACAATCCAGCACTAGCAGTTGTCCTTTCTGGGTGGTGGCCACTCCCACGGGGCAGGTCAACCCTTCCTGGATGAGAATCTTGAATCCACCCTCTTTGGGAAACTGGAGTATTTCTTTCCTGCCACTGTCTGTTACCAGTAAATCCCCATTGGCATCGACACACATGCCAGTGATACAGCGGAAGTCCTCTGTCTCCGAGAAGAAATGGCTGAGCTGCTTGCCTAGCTGGCCATCGGTGTCCACTGAGCCGATAGAGAAGCCGCCCTCCAGATGGGGCTCGTTGTGGCGCTTCTCAAAGTTCAGGGCCAGGCCTTGGGTGAAGTAGACCGTTCCAGCTGCATCACATGTCACAAACTTTGGCCGCACAGCAGAGCACAGTCGGTTGTAGCTGACAACACCTACGTTGCGGTCCACTGCTAGACACCACAGTTTGCCACCTTCCACATCTGACACCACAAATTGCCCTGATGGCATGGCAGTAATGCCCCAGGGCTTTATCAGCTGGTTCTTATGGCAGGCCACACAGTGCCCGTCCATGGTGTAGACTTTAACTGAGTTATCGTAGTTGTCAGTGACCCCAATCAGGCCTTGGGGGGTGACAGCGATGGATAAGGGGATGAGATTAGGTAGATCAGCCCCAAGGAAGCTCAAGACAAAGTTGTCGATGCTGCTGGCATTGCGGCGGATTTCACGCTGGAAGCCTTTGCGATTAAAGATCTGGATGCGGTAGTTGCCGCGGTCAGCGACCAGGACCTCACCTTGCTGTGTCACACAGATGCTCACTGGTAAATTGAACATGCCAGGAAGACTTCCCTTGCTGCCCATCTTCTTCACAAACTGGCAGACTGGGGGGCCCGCGCTCGCTCCAGCTCCTCCAGGTGATCCCCCACCTGCATCCATGGACTTTGACTTAAAGCTTGCTGGTGAACCACACACTGCCTCTTCTACAGCTGTAACCATGTCGATATCTCGGTAAAGATCCACTGGAACACCTGTTGCACCACCCGTAGCCCCTGCTACCCCAGCTACACTCTCTAATTCACCCGGGAGTGCAATCTCCAACTCCTCATCGTCTGTATTGACAGTGTAAGTATTTGTGTTAACCTGGCCCACTTCGACAGGTTTGGAGTGCTCTGTTCTGATCAGCTGTGGCTCTTGCAGCTGAAACATAGTGGGCAAGCTGCTCCTCAGATCCAGCTCGTCATCATCACTACCTCCGCCATCATCCTTAAGCAAAGCGATATCACTCTGCCTCACCAGCATTGTCAGATAATCACAGCGGGACACCACTTTTACCTCTGCAATGTTGAGGAGGTATGTCTGCTCCTCCAGGACCTGCCCATTTAGCTTTTCAACTTCTGCCATTGAAGCTGTAAATGTCCTTCGAGACCTCTTGAGCTCCTCTTGAAGACGCAACTCAGCTGTGGCATAGTCTTGCTGCACTGTTTGGTATTTTAGTCTCAAGGACTTGTTGATGTTCTCAATAGCCGTCTTCTTCTTCTGAATTTCTCCCATAAC
This sequence comes from Diplodus sargus, assembly GCA_903131615.1. Taxonomy (NCBI): domain Eukaryota; kingdom Metazoa; phylum Chordata; class Actinopteri; order Spariformes; family Sparidae; genus Diplodus; species Diplodus sargus. The sequence continues at coordinate 9,434,326 of CAEMYA010000179.1, read as the reverse complement.
ATCACGCAGGGCGGTCAGCTTGCCTCCCAGTTCTTTACGACGCTGCTCGGCAGCAACCTTAATAGGCTGGACTGAATGACCTTGATGTAGGTGGCCTTCCTCCTTGCAGAGCTCACAGAGGACTGTGGCACAGTCATGGCAGTACTGTCGGGGTAGGCGGTTGCAGCAGGACTTGCACATAAGGGCGGCAGCAGCAGCACTGCAGGATATTGCACAATCTAGGATCTTAAGAACAGTGAGATTATCAGCCAGCTGGGAGATACTGCTCATACGGGAGACCTTGCTACAGAAGGGGCAGCGCACACCATTGATGGTATTAGCCAACAGCTTCTCTAGACACTGCCGACACACCGTGTGACCACACTGCAGGAGTTTGGGTCTCATTTGATCTTGATTGTAGGTCTCCAGGCAGATGGGGCATTCAAGGACCTCCCTCATTAGATCTGGGTCCAGGGGGGGAGCGGCCAACGCCATTATGTTCCTTTCCTTGAGTGTAGAAAAAAAAAAGAAGAAATAATGTTTTGTAAGATTTTACCAATCTGTGTGAAAATGAGAGCTCATCTTAATGCCATTTAACTTGAGTTAGGGGATAACCATATGATAACCCTCATCTAATGTACTGTCCTTAACATAAAACTGAGTATAGTAGGCCAGTCTGCTGCTGTGCAAATTAGTGAGTATACATCCCAAGCTATAGCTGGCACAGCAAGCTAGCTCTTATCTGTTTTCCGCAATTTCACGGTTGCTGACATTAGCCAACACGTGGTGAAAATGATTTATCAGGTGACCAGTTAACAAGGAAACATCACTGACAGCAACTAGTTGACAGGATGCAATGCTAACGTGAACGGTTAGCTAGTTAAAACTCACAGCGTCGTCTTGCAAGCAAAGTAAATACGACACCACATTAAGGCACTACGGATAAAAGAAGACGAGCTAGCTAATTAACGAATTGTTGTTGTTCATGAGTGAGCCAATTGGTGTGCCCCACGCAATGATGACAAGCATTGTGCTAAACAAGCTAGCAAGCTAACTACGTTGTATCTAAAGGCACTGAGGCGCTCTTTTGATGCTTAACAACCGACTGACCTTGCAGACCAGACTTTCAAACGAGTAATGTTCACAATGCTGTCCTTTTTAAGGAGAAAGTCGGAGGGCCTATCGGCAAAAACAACAAACGTTAATGCTGTTGCCCCCTGACACAACGCGACAATGTCATTTCACATCCTCACTGGGCTGCTTCTGATGAACGTGCACTTTAAAAACATATGACTCTCATCGTATTGTGTCCCCTCTGACAATCCACGCTTTAAAACGTTACCTTTTTTTCCTCAGTGTTAGCTGGTTTGGAAGCACAGAGGTTGTGATGGGCGTGCTGTGTTCCTGCTACTGCAGCTGCTACTCAGACTGCAGTGTTGACGTCTGACGTCACTTACGCAGCGCCGGGGCTGTTACGCCGCACGCTCACGCCCTGAGTCTGACGGCTGGTTTTTGATTGGCTGCTGTGTCGACTCGTACAAGGGCACGCCAGGGTTCTGATGAGATATTCATGGGTCGGGGGATTTTACTGATATTACGACTACCAGCATGAGCGGAATAACGTAGGTGTTTTACTGTCTTTATTTTTTATGAATCACATGCTCACATTCACACAGGGGGCGAAAGAGTTTGTAAATTGCAAATTGCAGTTCATCAGTTTCAATGCACTGTATATAGTCTAAATACTTCTAGAAAGACCGTAATTTGTCCATCACTCATTTAATAAACTGTAGTTTAACTGTGGTCCATGTACTGTGTCGGTACATCACTATCAAAGTCTCCTATTCTTTTAAGAATAAACATAATATAATCAAAATAACAACAATAAAAATGATAAACTTAATTTATATAGCACATTTCTAAACACAGGTTACAAATTGCTTTGAATCAGTAGCAAGATGTAGAAAGAAGTAGGAAAAAAAGTGAAAAAAACGAAATGACTCTACAGGTTTTAAGGTCAGCCCAAGATGAGTTCAGTTTAAAAGTTTAAACAAACGTTTAACTGAGAAAATAAGTCTCACAGAGGGAAATTAAAGTTCTGCCCACATGCTACAGATTTTATCTGAAAACATCCAGATGTGGTGACTTGTTTCTGTTTTTCGATGTGAGCTAGTTATTACAAAGGGAGACCACTAGATGTCAGGATAGGTCTTCTAGAAGATGCCCGTGCAATGCCTCTACACACAAAGTGAATAAGAGTAAATATGGGAATTGGGTCCTTACCTAACAAGGAACTGTTTTTCTTTGGTCCAACACTTCAAAAACAAATAGTTTCTATAGAAATGTGGAAAATGTGTTATTTAACATATTTCAGAAATGCTATTGCATTATTTCCTGCTGTTATTATAGAGTAAATGCTGTAATAATAATAATAATTGATAAAGCAAGGTTTCATTTGAACAGCTGATGAAGTCTTGCTTTGTCAGCATTACTAAAGACTGTACACTATAGATAAGAGAAGTCTATGGTACATACTGTAGCTGTTTTTAATATAGCAAAAACAGCAATGTCAACAACAGCTAGCCTATATCTAACAAAATTTCTATGGAAGAAATCTGACACCTTTGCTGTTGTTGCCCAGGCAACATAACCCTGGCCAGAGGGGATGTGTCCCTGATGAGTAATTATACTGCGACCTGTCTACAAAGACGTTTTAATTAACGGCGGCAGTGCAATATCAATGGCGGGGAAATGCTCTCCATTTATCTCCTCACTATGTTTGATGACAGGCAAACGTTGCGTGAGCAAATAGATGTCACAGTTTATGTAGAAAAAAAAGATTAAGTGACAGGCCGCTCCTTTAAGTTCATGGAAATACATGTGGTCCAGTTTAATTTGTCCTTGTGAAGGGTGTCGCCGTCGGACCAAAGTCAGTGAAACTACAAAGTACATTGCACAAACACAAATAAACAGACATTCAATAAACAGACAGAGTGATCCCAGATGATGATGATGAATTATGTGTTTGCTACTGGTCTCAAAACAAGTTTACCTTTTAAATTAAGGAAGTTGTGAAAGAAGAAAAAATAGTTGATGGAAAGGAAAAAATACTTTGTTCATGGTGGAAGAATTTCTCAGATCTTTTACTATATTTACACACATACATTTGACAGCTAGTGTCATGGCTAACTTAGCTAACAAGCTAGGAGCAGCTAAAATTAGCAGCTAAAGTTACTATGCTGTTTGTGTCGTATTTGATAGCTGACCAGTTCTTACAAATTGCACCTTTAAAGGTCTTATTTGTAAGAAAGTTTACTTTTGAGTCTCATTCTCCAAAGTAGCAGTATTCAACAAATTGGTAATGACACAACCATTCTACTATAGGATCTTTAAGTGTTTGCTTAGTTACTTTCCATCACTGTTGTACACAATTAATGCCAGCTCTTCGCATTACCTTTGCTATGTTATTTTAATTATTTTTTTTTCTCACACAATTCTTCTGTGTGCATATAAAGATGTTAATAACTGTCCTCTTGGGTGAACTGAGTTAAAGGCAGTGAGAGTGAATAAGACCGGCTGGCCACAGCCGACCCGAGCTACAGAGATTTATTGTGAGAGCTCTTTTTTGACAGTTCTTTTCTGTGTCTGTGTTGCCTCAAGAAGTGTATGTAATTGGGCTCTCGGGCCACCCCTTGAGCCTGTTTACATACTGTTGCACATGAAGTTACCACCCACCTTTTCGACTGTTTGTCAGTGTCTCGCAGACGCGAACAGGGAGAAGGCCACAAAGACATACAGAAAGAGATGTCCAGTGCCGATTGTCTCTGGCACACAAAAACACACCGGAGTCAGAGCTGCATTTGAGGACACAAGGGTCACGTCCTCTGTGTTTCTACTGAGGATTTAGAAGTTTTGATGATTTTTAAAGCTGATTTGTACAGGGCGGCGATTGTAAAGTTGCGCATGCTTAAATAAACAGCAATTTTTTGCCACATTAAGGAACAAACCACGTTTAAAAAATATATGTTTTTTTATGTTACTTTTGACCAGATTTACAGCACTATTTGTGAACTTTGAGATATTTACCTCTCTTGTAAATATATAATGTCAATGTTAAATCTAAATAAAAAATCTAAATATTAAATGTTACATCTAAATGCTAAATGCTACATTTAAATATAAATGTTAAATGTTGAATCTAAATGCTAAATCTAAATGCTAAATGTCAAATCTAAATGTCACAGGTGAAACCAAATATTGAGCTAATATGCAAATTCACACTGTCTGTCACCTGTCCAGCGACTTAGCACCACCACAGCACTTGCTAAGTCTGTGGTGGATGCTGTTGCTGTCGCTATAACTGTTGCTGTTGTTACAGACACATGAAACTCTGTATTGCCACCAGAACCACACTACCAATTTTTCCAGCTAAGACGCTGGACATGTTAGCAGGCAACATTTAGATTTAGATCTAGATTTAACATTTAGATTTAACATTTAGCATTTAGATTTAACATTTAGATTTACATTTAGATTCAACATTTAGATTTACATTTAGCATTTAGATTCAACATTTAGATTTACATTTAGATTAAACATTTAGATTAAACATTTAGATTTAGCATTTACATTTAACATTTCATATTTAGATTTAGATTTAGATTTAAATTTAGATTTAGATATTTGTATGTAGACTTAACACTGACATTATATTTTTCACAAATATTGCTATAAATCTGGTCAAAAGTAACATTAAAAAATTCACTTATGTTTTTAAAATATGGTTTGTTGTATGTGGCGAACAAGTTGCTGTTTATTTTAGCGTGTGCAACTTTACAATCGGCGCCCTATATATTTGTATATATTTTAGATTTGTTAGATAAATATGTTATCTTCTTAACCAGAATCTTCGCTGGACACATGACACAAGTGGTCCTTCCTCAAAATTACCTACAGCATTTGAGCATTCATCATATTTTCTGTCTTTGGGAGTGAATTATAGCTACAGCTTGTTCGGTCTTGCCAATTACCTTTACATAAGCATATGCATATAAAGGACCTGTATATTTTCTTCCTTGACATTACCTGTCATGTTACATTTCAAGTCAACATTATGCACTTTTAATGTTCGGATAACCCTAAAACACCCATTTCAAACTCATACTATCAAATAGGACTCAACATATCATCGGAGACATGTCTAACTGCTGCTTTCTCTCAGTTAGCTTGGTTAGCCATGGAGCTGGCGGTCTGGATTTGAAAGCTCAGAGCACCAGGGTGTGTTGGTGTTGTTTACATCGTTATAATACAGGAACTTTGAATCCAGATGAAGAGCTGATGCTAGCATTTGCAGGCTAAAGACTGCAATAGAATACAGCGACGCCGCATCATAGCTGTTACACTAGACATTGCACCTTAGAATATTCTGTAGGGACGGATGTAGGGACTTTCTGTGAACATGTTTATTATTAACATCAAGGAAATTTTTTTCTGCTAAAACTGTTTTAATATAAGCTTTCTAATGATTCAGTATAACACAGACCTGTTATAATTTTCCATGCTCTGTAATGACGTGTTTTGTTCTTTTGCGATTTGGAGACCTTAGAAAAAACTGAACTTTTTGCAGCTTTAGGTCACATCAAGGCCTTCTGCTCTCGATTACTTTGCGTGATAATAGACCTCATTTGAGGATATATTCTAATTAAATGATTTCTAAATGTCACATCAACATTACTCTCGCGTGATTCTCTTCGTGCAAACAATATCAATGTGACAACGATCCTCGAAAAACACATCCCCTCGTGTGCTGTGTTTTTCTCAGAGCTGTTAAACGCCTCACATCTGTTGGCATGTGTTTGTGTTTAAGAAATGAATTTCTGGAAGTTAACACACCCTTTTCGTGTCTCGGGTTAACTTATTTAACATTGCTGACACTACAGCGCTCACGAGTGAAATTTGCACACGTAGACTCATTTAGACTTGCTTTTCTCTCTGTTTCTCACATAAACACATTTGAGTTCACGCACTGTTTCCTTTTTCTGGCCGCTGGCAATAGTTTGAGGGATGTTTGAGTTCACTGTCCATAAAAACTTTTTACCAGGAAAGAAGTCGTTTAAAATATTAACTCTTATTCATCCCGATTTGCCCTTACCTTTAATCATGTTAAGGGGTCTTTCTCTGCTGCCTTTCAGGTTTAGGGTTTCACTTGTTTTGCTCTTGGTCTGTGTGTATACATGTACTCTTATGTAACAGTGTATGCATGCGTAATCTTGCCTCTGTGTATGTGAGTGCGGGTTTGCGATCCTAACTTAAACATTTACCCATTCTGTATGTTTCTTCCCACGTGCAAAAAAAGCTTTATTACTCTATACTCTGACCACGTAGCTGCAATATCGAGGGTTGGATGAGGGGAATCGTACATTTGCAGATACAAGCTACATCACAATCCTAATGCACCTTTTTATCACTAGAAAGGAGTCTTTTTTCCACTCTAACTGTAACATGTGCCCCCCCCCAGACTTTCTGCGCAACCGGGGGACTGTGAATGCTACACCAAGTGAAGATTAATACATCGTTTTATGGAAGTAACGATTAGAGAGAGTTTAGGAAGAGGAGATTGTTGGTCATTTTCCTTAAATGCATGTAAATAACGTGTTATGTTCACATACTTCTGCCTACCCCTCCAGAGGCAACAGACCAGGGGGTTGGCGGAGGTGGGCGACGAGAGCTGAAGTCGGTCCCCTTCATCAGCTACCTGTCGGCACTGCAGAAGAGCCAGCTGTTGACTGACGATATGGTGAATGGCGTAGAGATCCGCTGCGAGGAGAAAGGCAGCTGTCCAGCTGGCTGCCACCTGTGCCATCACCAGGCCGTGATGGGAGGAGTGTCCGGGAGAGGCCGCACCAGTAACAGCAGGAGCGGAGAGCAACCTTCCCCCATCCCTGTCCTGCTGGAAGTCAGCCGCGTGGTGCCCCTCTACAGCTTGGTCCAAGACAATGTCACCAAAGAGGTGAGAAAGGAGCGAGGGGTAGGAAGTCCATCCGTGGGCATGCTGTTGTGCTCTTGCATGTGTGTGTGTAGGAGAAGCTAAGAAAGTGGCCATTAAAGAGAATCAAGACGAGAGATGTGTGATATCAAAATACCCGCTGGAGGTGGAGGCAAAAATAGGAAAAACATCGACTTCCAGGAATGGTCTTTTATCGGTTTATTCTAACCCTAACCTTAAGTAGCTTTGGATGAAAGGAATGGAAATCAGCTAGCCTCTTCTGTGTTCAGAGTTCCTGTTCGGTGAAAACAACACCAACACTTTCCAGTTGCTCCGATCTCTTAGCCCAGGCCGCTAGCTTCACAGCTAACTGAGCTAACTAGCTAACGGCATCCACAGTTAGCAGCACTTCAGCAGTAACTCTGGTTATATGCTGCCCTCTATTTGCTTGAAATATGAATGTTTGACAGGTGTTCAATTCTTGCATATTGCACCTTTAAATTCTAGCATGTTGTGATTTATTCACCCATACAATCTGAAATGTATAGACTCACAGTTTTGCATAAAAGTTAGCATGTGATTATGCCATTTCTGCAACCAGAAATGTATTGTCAATGTGTGGCAAATTAACACGTATATGTTGTGCCTCCCTTTAACAAAAGCTGCAGTCTGTTGAAAAATAAAGGAGGCTTTTCTGTATTATTCACTATTCTACTTATGTACAACCTCATGCCATGTGGTGATGTCGTAACCCTTTTTCTACTGTACAGATCCATTGTCCTCAGAGGAGCTCAAGCGATGCAGTTGTCACAAATCCCCTCTAGGTGGCATGAGTTGGTTAACTTTGACCACTGGAAATGAGCACTGTAATACAGAGGGCATAAAAAAGATGACATCATGGTTTTCTCCTCTTGTGGGAAAGTCGATGTGTGTATATGTGTGAGATATATATGTGTGTACGTGTCTAAACAAGCACACACAGCTGAATGTAATATCAGTTTAATGGCTGCGTGTTGTGTTTATGATTCATCCTGTATGAAAAGTCTTTGGATCTTTGTGCAGTGGGAGTTAATCATATCGGATTTCTTTTCCATAAGGTAATTGAGGAGGGGGGCTCTGGCTTCACTTGACATTTTGTTTACCACATTCTGCTCTGTTTGGGCTTCATCATGACACTGTCTTGCTACCTAATATCCGGCACATGTCTTCTGTGTGTGTGTGTGTGTGTGTGTGTGTGTGTTTGCGTGAGTTTGTGTAAACCAACGCAGAGCTGTTTGCAGGTGACTCACATCCAACACACAAAGCGTGCACGCGCCATAGGGAGCAGACTGGCTCACGCTCCTCCCAATCAAGCATCTAATTACCTTACCTTCTGAAATTACTGCAGGAAACAACAATACCAGAGGCAAAAGAACACACACACATACATATATATGCACCCACAACCACGCACACACACACACACACGCAAACAACAAAGCCCCCTGTACGTGCCGCCCATAACAAGCGCCGCAGCCCCAAAGAAAAGAAGGCACAATCAATAGCAGACGATCCCTAGTGGGCCTCATCGATAGCTAAACGTGAGGAAGAGCAAAATGTCTCTTTTCCCTTTCCTCCGAACACCTCGCTATGCATCCTCCTCTCTCCCCCTACCCAACCCGTGGTCTTCTGGGGATGTAGAGAGTGAGATGTACGAGGAGGAGGAGAAGGGGTAGACTGCAGTGGATCGCTCTGGCAAGCCCTTCTGAGGTAGCTGGAGGCAGGATTATTAGCTTCTTATTGATGTCATCGACCTCTTGGGAGGGAGGGGAGTCCATCACTCCGCTCCGCTCCTCTTTTCTTTTTTTACCCCTATCTTTCCCCTTCTTCTCCTCGCCGCAACGGCTGCTGCTAGTCTGAGAGGCACATACATGTATTACATTAGCGACGTGCGACACAACAACCTGCCACTCCATACACACACACGCTCATTCTCTCTCTCTCTGGCTTTGTGTGTATGTTTCTCACACACTCTTTTGCTTGAGACTATCTTTCTACTTTGCTGGGTCTATCGGGAGAGACAGATGCCATGTTGCAATAGCTTTCTCAGAGACGAGGTTCCCTTTTTTTTTACCTGAAGCAATCACAATAGAGGCTTAGCTTACGAATCAGTGGACTGAGGTCATACCCATATGTGTATACATATTTGGATGCATATATCAGGTTTACATGGACTTGTCCCCATTCCTTTGACTCCTTTCCTCCTTCCTTTCTCGGCTAGCTGCATCTTTCAGTGGCCTCTCCCTGACTGCCCGACTGTTTGACAGAATATGTCATGTCCCTTTCACATAAATCTCCTCATTATAAAGCCAGAGGGGGATTTTGTTACAATATGAAATTACCTCTTCTATGAAAGGACCACTACCCAGCACTGAAAAGAAAAATAATTAAATGCTTGACTGGCGTAGCTCCCTTCCCCTCGGCTTGCTCTGTGTGGCTCTGTCAAAGAGAAGAATATGGAATAAAGTATTTCTTTGTTTGTGTGTCCAGTAATGACATTACCAATGACTAGTTAAGAATTTGGAGTAAGCAATACCTGTAAGACTGATCCTCTCAGTCAGTAATAGAGAGTTACCTGAGTTATTCCCTAATATATGTTAAAGGATAAGGATTAGTGTTGGGGTTGGTTTACTGGTTAGGGTTGGGGTAGTGTCCCCAAATTAAAGACATACTGTCTCATTTACACTGAAACATGATGTTTAAACAATTCGGAAGCATGCCTTTTGAGAAACATGGGGCCCTCTGGGTTATCCCCAGGCCTTAACTGTTGCTGTAAAAAAAAAAGGTGTGTATGTCCCAAGGAAAACTACAGGGGATTTTCCAACGTAATTGGGATACTTCTGAAGTTTTTAAGTGTACTTTGTGTTAACATTCCAAAATAATGTTTGAATTTGTTTATTGGTAACTTATCTCAAGACTCAAGCAAATAAAACCCAAACCATCTGAATTTTTAAATATTTTTCTGGTGGGTCAACTGACCTTTTAAAACATATAGATATCCTTGATTCATCATTGCCCAAGCAATTAAAATGAATTTTACCTGTGTAGATGATTGCCCCAAAACTTGCTTTTGCATTCACTAGTTGTAAAATTTGGAGATACTTTATTACATTCGCTCATCCCAAAGAAACACAATGATGTTTTGAATTTGGAAACAAAGATTTGAGGTTTACTACCCCTTTGTCTTGGTATTCTCAAGTTGCTCTGATCTCGGCCTTGGCTGGCTTTGAACCTGTTCTTGACTTGAATTCAACTGGAACCGGTCTTGGAATAGGCTCGGACGCGACTAAGGTGGTCTTGCTTACAGGCCCTGGTGTGTGCATGCAAACATACACACACACACACGCACACGCACACGCACACACACACACACACACACACACACACACACAGATACTTCCCTGTTTTAGTGCCAGAGAAAAATACCTCAGTGGATAAATAAATAAGCTTACGCCTGTGGAGCTTGCCAGTGATCCTATGTCCTGTGTTGCTGTGACTGAATTATGGCAAACCTTTTGAACAAATTGGTTGTGAGTCTAATGGCCCAGAATGCTCTATATCTTTCCGAGTGGCCGCTGTCATGCTCTCTGCTGCAGACCTTCGCAGGGGCGTGCCTAGAACATTTACAGTGGAGGCAGGAGGGGAAACAGAGGCAAGGAGCAGCAACGTGTTTTCACCAAAAGGTGGAAGAGTCTGACTCAGCGAGTTACAACAATGCTTTTTTTGGATTATTATCGTGCACATTTCAAATATTCTTAAACTGCATACTGTGAACTTTTGCACATTCCCCTGTTGAATACTTCCTGCAGTTTCCTGCGTAAAGCTGTGCACATCTGAAAAAGCAACTCACCCAGGATGTTGCTGCCAACTCTAGGCAATAGTCTGCCACATAGCTCAATCCGGTAGGTGGCATAATCTACACATTAAAGGAAAAAAAAAAGTTCAGATCCCAGGGTCTTCATCACTTCAGTACCAAGGAGAGCACACATTCATATGGATCATTAAAAATATTAATTTAAACACTGTGTGGCCAGTGTTTCTCTGTTCCCTGTTTGTTAGGTACACCTAGCTAAAACTAATGCAGACTAATATAACAGCACTGCAAGAAATCCTTCCATTATGGAGGTTGTAATGTTCAACTGCTTAGAAGAGGTGTTGACTGTGGTGCTGTTGAACTGCACTGCATTAAACAGAGAGGTGTTCTGTCAATTATCCTCCTCTGGTTGATGTAGATGAGGGGGACAAATAGAATGACTTGACAATGTCACACAATACAATGTACAGCACCACAAACTGCATCCTCCAACTTCATCAAAGGTATGATTTATTGCAATGCTGTCGCATTAGAATGCATTCTTTTTCACTAGATGTTCTTATAAACTAGAAACTGAGTGTATATTCTAGACTTTTTGGTCCATAAAGCATTGATTACATCAGCAGTGGTACATACTTGTCCTTGATGCTCTAGACAAAAGAGCTTAGCATCCAACTGACCACACTGAGGCTAAATCCCAAAGAAAGAGCTCGGGGTTCAGAGGAGGCATCGATAATGAATCCATTGGTCTTATAGACCATTGTATCCAGCAGACTAAGTCTTCTTGTTAGTTTCCACTGAAATATATTTGTTTTAAATTCTTATTTCTTCATGAATTTAAATGTGTTTGAATGTGAAAATACACATTAACATGGACACAACATGTTATTTGCAAAAATGCATACAAAATAAAAACATTATCACATTGCCGCTAGCTTACGTAAGTGTAAGCTCAGTCACTCATCCTAAACACCTCCTATTTATTGGAATGTGTTTGCCAGTTATCCTATTATTATCCCAAGTTCACACACATTCTTGTGAGCCACAATGGATTGTTTTGTGACTTACTGAGCAACAGGAAACCACTGGAGGGATTCGAGAGAGTGAGGCTAACGTGCCTAACATTAACCACGCTACAGCTGCTGCCGGCTTGTTTATACATAGTACTATAGGCAACTCTACATGTTATTAAATTCCCCATTTAAATATGCACCAGACTTTTTTTTACTTATTGGGGTTTTACAAGACAATAAGGGGTCCTTGGCCTGAAAACTTTTGTTTTAATCCTCGTCTGTGCAGCTTTTCTTTTGGCTCACACTGTAAACAAATATCAAGACATGACAGGATAACAGACATAGAAATAAGTTAAATAGGTCAGATTACTTTGCTGGACTGAGCTGGAACACCTAAAAACCACTACCTGCTGTCTGAGGGTTTTCCAATGACAATGCAGTCCCCCTTCAACCTCCAGGTGAACCAAGCCTCCAGCTGGCCCCAGTGTCCAATTTCCTGGAAGTACTACTCGTGACGAGGTTCCTAGAACCAGCCCATTGGTACCTTTGTTAACACCATTAGCCCTGAATGATTGGAAAGGATACATAAGTGCATTTGTGTGTGCGTACACACACAGAGAGACATACACACTTAGGTCACTATTGATGGTGTCCTGTGTGTGCTGACTTAGACTCTTTACCACCACTGGTGATCATCTTATAAATCAATACTGTGGGCCAGCTGGCCAGTGTTTTCATGTATTAGCCTCTGAAGAAGGACAGTAATATGGTCAGTTTAGACTAGACAAACAGATTAATACATTAAAGAGGTCACAATGGCCTCCGTTGCCTTCTTGGAAGTCACGACAGGCTTTGACGAAAGTGAAAGGTCCAAGTAGTGTTTTGGTGCCAGTGAGTCTGCAGGGTCTGAATGATGTCAAGGCTTGGAATTTGCAGCCGGAGTTGTTGCTGATACTCGGTGGCTTTGCTGCTCACTGATCTTGTCTCCCTTGTCCGAAGCAGGGGGTGATTACATTTCAGCTCAATTTGTTCAGTATCGATAAGGTCAATAGAGATGAATTGTGGCATATTTGTGAAACGGCAGAACCATGTGTTATTGTAACCATGGAGGCATCACCAGCTCCTGAAAGCAAATCTGTCATGACTGCACAGAATGGGCCTTACACTGTTACAGTCAGTGCTCAGATAGGAGTGTCTTTGTCAAAACACTAACACTTTTCTAATTTGAGGCGCGATGGATAAGGTTTGTTTCTCACCCCTATGTAGCCAAGACAGAATGTATATGGATCTATAGTGTTCTGGGAAATGCATGATGTGTGGTTAATCAATAAAGTATAGGGTATCTTGTAACTGCGCTGAATGCAGAAGTACTCAATTACAATGTGTCTGTTCATCTCGCTAAAGGATTTTTCCCTACTGACCAGAGCTTTTGCACCAGCAGGACATATCACTGTCTTCACCGCCACACACTTGACATATTATCACTTTACATGCCTTAGCTAGCAATCACTTTTTCTTGCTAAATTCTCATCTCTGTATTACCTCCTGTGCCCCCCGAACAAAAGCCATCCCCCCCCAACCTCATTCTCTAAACCACAATTAGATTCCCTGTTTACCCAGCGGAGACTGGCTTACATTACTCTTCAAACATAAACACGGCAGTAATCGCTTTGTCTATTTTTCACATGTGCAGCCATGCAATCAAGCGCACGGACCCATATGGGGTTTTTCTAGGAATCTGGTGGTGGTAAACGCATGGCGGTCCTGTGGTCTTTCTCTCTTTTGCCCCTAGCAGCGGAGGTCATTTCTCATTTCTCATATTTGTCTAGTCTGTGTGCGTGCATAGACCTTGAGTCCAGGTTTCTCTTGTTGCCTTTGTCTGTGGCCTGCTTCCCATTGACATGAGGTGGCAAGACCCCTGCTGCTGTTGTTTTCTGGCAGCAGTTAGCCACATGGGTTCGGGCAAGGGGGGAGAAATGTAATTACCTTTTTCCCCTTTTTGGTTTTCCACGGGGTTATTATATGGCCATGGATTACAGTGCTTGCCTGCCCCCTATAATAACTGCTCATTCAGCATGCTCATTTGGAGGGTCTTGTACTGGAGGATAAATAATGGGAAAGCCTTGACTACTGAATGATCCTGATCCTGTCCCACAGTAAGGTGGGGAATTCTTTCAGCCTTGGGAGTCTCCTTTTTTTGCCTCCTTGTTCATCGTGTTGATTTTTTTAACGTCCTATTTCCTTTGGTCTCTCCAGTCTTGTTCTCTTTCCTTCCCTCTTTCTTACTCTGCTGCCCATTTAGGTCACTTTCACTCTCAAGATTCTGTGAGTGAAAGCAAGTGGTATTGGAAGAAGTCAGTTCCCATGAAAGGCTGTTGAGCCTCCTTTACAGCTAACAATGCAGTGTTGTGGAAATGCTAACATCAGCTTCTGAGTGCATACCCTGACTCTTTTTTTGGCCAAGCCGCCCGCCTCTCTGGTCAGGACTATGCCCAAAGTCATCTCAAATGTCATTTTCACTAATCAACACACTGCAGAAATCTTCCTTGGCATTTCTCCAACGAAATGAAACGACCAACTGTGGAAATCAATCTTTAATTGGAGAGTGAGCTTCTGTATGTGCGTTTGCAATGTGCCCACGTGTGCACGCTGCATGTGCGCCGTCGTCTTAAAGATGTGTGTGGTCTCATCAGTTCCTTTGCCTTCGGATAAGTGAATGTCATGGTGTATTGGAACAAAGGAGTGGCTTCTCTCTGCTTTTTGTTGGATGCCTGGTACCCAGTGATAATGTTTCCGCATGGTTCCAGTGTCCTATTTTTGTGACCATGATCAAGTACATCTCCAAAGTTGTCTGCATGAGGCAGTACTGCCAACCAGTTAGAGCACATAAATAACTGAGTGCTCCATTGATCCATAGTGTGACAGGGGGAGCCACAGTGCTTGCGAACTCCCTTGAACTCGCTCTCTATCATGCCTGTGGCTTTAGGGAAAGCCCTGACATTATACTTTATTGCTTTGACGGTTATATTGGCATTTTGCTGCCTTTTAGAGGATGACTGAGCTTCTGCCTTTGATTTTTCTTTCGCCCGTTAATGAAGCAGCACAAGGAGATGTTAGGAGATGACATCATCTCCTCACATCCTCCCCCCCTCCATCCCTTTCGCAGACCGACCGACAGCAACACCGACGGATCCACACACACACCCACACACACACACACACAAACATACACATAGAACGAAGGAGGTGGGGAGTGTCACAGCTTTCACACCTCCATCATAAAAGTCACAGTGCATCTATGATATCACAGTGTAAGCTTGTCGATGTTAGTGAGATGTTCCTGCCTTCCAGTAATTGGGAACGGTGGTTATGAAAAGGTCACTCTGTGTGTGTGTGTGTGTGCGTGTGCGTGTCGGTGTGTGCATGTGTACCTGCACTTCTGTGTTTCCCGTGTGTGTTCTGGGATATGGAGGACACTGAGATGGGGGTGGGGTAAAGCATAGATGGACAGGGAGCGCATGTTCCAAGAGATAATTGCATTTCTCTCACCTGTTACCCTTTACAGGCCTTCAAGAGCGCCACAATGAGCTCATACTGGTGTGCCGGAAAGGGCGATGTCATTGATAACTGGTGTCGCTGCGACCTGAGTGCCTTCAGCAAAGATGGCCTGCCTAACTGCAGCCCCCTCAGGCAACCAATGTAAGTGTGAGGTGACACCATGACACCCAGGAATTCATGCACGAGGGAGATTTCATGGATGCATGCACTGATGCACCACAGGCACACTCACATATGCACATGGACACACACACACACACATACACACTCACCTGCCTGTCTCTGCTGACTCCTAGGGGGAACTGGAAAAAGTTGTAGACACAAGTACAGTCCCCAAAGTTCTAATAGCTGTCAGTCGGCCCTTACACCCTTCTGAAAAGAACATGCTCTCATTCAAGGTGTCCTAATAATACTCCTAAGGTTTTTGTGAGTCATCCGTCGCAGCCATTGTTGCCCTGAGAACTTAAAAAAAGAAAGAGGAAGTTGAAAGGGCACGGTTTCAGAGAACAAGGCTAAAATGAAAGCATTTAAGAAAAAAAATTAATATATATATAGATATATATATAGATATAGATAGATATAGATATAATAATGATGCTTAACTAAAGGTGACCATATCCAGCTGTTCACATTAGACTTTATTTAAGGATCTGCAATATTCATAGCACTATGATATAGAGTATAATCACTATTTCTGAATGATCTGGCTGATAGCCTGCTAGCCTATGGCACACATGGATGGAATCAAAATAGTTCACTAATTCAGCTCTTTGTAAAAAAACGTTTTGTTGGACAAATTTGATTGTTATGTTATGGTGTTTCTGACAAAAAATTTATTCCTTGTTTTACAGCTGTTCTTTCGAAATGTTGTGCAGGGAAAAGGTTTACATGAATCAGCGTGTGCAGGTTATCTTCCAATTATGACTGTGGCTACTATGTCAAAAACATGTCACAGCAACAAACCACCACTCTGTTTCCAGGGTCAAAAATCAAAAGTGCTCGGACTGAAATGGACATTTTAACATCTACAATTTGTCAGAAATTCCATCGGCTGATAAACATCATGTGATACGGCCAAAAATTCTAAGACTATTACTTCATAGACTGATGATGAGATCTGTCTCTCCTTTCAGCAATACTTTACCAGAAATACTGGCATTTGGGACACGTGCAATGATACTTGAGACTTAGATTACGCTGCACAAGTATTGCGCAAGTGGTTTAAGATGCTTTCGGTGGTTTTGTTATTGTTTGTTTGTGGATTGTGGTTGTGGAATTGGAGAGGAATGGCGTGTTGCCACAACCAGAGGTTTGGTCAGGCTTTCCCTGGTCCCATGCCTGCTGGCACGAAAGGGCCAGTGAAGAGCCACTGCAGCAGCCAAATCTCCAACTCTGCCTGGCCAGTGCCGGAGTGTAAGGCCCATGAAAACCTGCAGTACTTATTATTATTGACCATGAGGATGAAACCGAGTTGCATGCTTTCTGTGAAAGAGGGATAACCTACCTCTTCAGTCATTTTCACAGACACAGCTGCAGGGCAGGCAAAATGGAAATATAGTTCTTTTATCTCTTTTCAGGGATTAAAGAGGAAAAACTGCACAAGGAACACTGCTGGAGAACAGGTGGCATCGGAATGTTGTTTTGTTGAAAGCAGCTGTTTGCCGTCTTGTTGTGCAATGAGATGTAGGCAGTGGTGCGACAGACACAACAATGGCCACATGGGATTCCTACCCATCCTTAGGCATTGGGCACATAAACACAAAAAGTTTAATAATAACATTTCAAATGAGGGCAACATAGTTGTTTGGTAGCCTTTTGATGTTATTGTTAATATTTATCTTATTTCTGTATCTTAAACCTTGTCTTTTCTATTTGAATGCATTAGTTTGCGCCTAGCCCCTTACCTGGAGCCCTCAAGCACAATGGTGGCCCTGGAGTGGATAGATGTGGAGCCTCTGATTGGCTGCAAAGTCTCCGACTACATCATCCAGCATAAACGAGTGGAGGATCCCTTGGAAGCAGAGGTCTACACAGGTAGAGAAACTATGTGCCAAGAGTTGGTTGACTTTTTGAAACTGTATAGAGGTGAGGCTGATGATGTTATTTTGCCCATAGAACAACATAGTTTATGCAATACCAATGTTTTCGGTACGCGGCTGGTTGTACCTACAACCCCAAACCATCTGTATTTGACAAATTTCCCCCTTGATGTATGTCTTTATTGTTTAAGCAATCTGAATTGTTGTACACACACTCATGTTTGTACACCCTAACCCTAACCCATGTAATTGAAACAATGCATTCCCTTGCCCCCTACACTGAAGACCTTACCTTAACCTAAACCTAATTCTTGCCCTTACCCTAAAATCAAGTCTTCACCGTCAAACCTCTGGTGTACAAAAGTGAGGACCAACCAAAGTGTGCTCACTTTTCCAAAATGTCACTCCCAAGGTCTAAAACTTGAATCAGTTCTCAGTTTTGTAAGTTACAGGGGTCAATAACTTTTTTACGGGGGCAATTGAGATCGGAGCTTGATTGCAGCAAAACTAAGTGTATCATTGAATTCTTCACAAAAGGAAAACTAATTGCCTACATAAGGTGATGTATTGCTGGGAAATCAATGATGAGCCATGCTGAAGGTCAAACCAGAGTCAGAAGAAGTTCTCTTTCAGCTTTGCATTTTCTCCTTACAAAAGTATTCTTTCAAAGTGGTGATGAAAATATAAAGATGGAAAAAATAATGAGAGTGGAAAGGACAGTTCAATGCCACTGATAAGGAAAAAGAATAAAGATGTCCGATTAGTTGATTGAAGCAGTGAAAGTTACAATTGCAAGGAGTGAGGTTGAAGTTTTGGTCTGGAAACAGAACAGAAGGAGCTTAGACTGAGGATGAGAGAAGATGACGTAAAGCAATTTATCAATTGCCATAAATGGTGCTGACCATTGTGCCGTGGGGCTGGGGAAGTAAGTGGTCATGGTTGTGACGAGGGGCTGGTGTGAGTCAGAGGAAGGGTGATAGGAAGGAATTTAATAATATTGGAGAAATGAGGTGGTCTGGAAGAAGCTGGCTGTAGTCATTGGGAAGTATGGACAGGCCATCCATCACCCCTGGGAGGAGTGCTGATGAAGCGTGGGCACCAGCGAACGAAAAGAGGGTACAGACAGCTAGACACAGGCATGCTGGCAGAGGTGAGGTAGGAAGGGGCAGATGGTGTGGGTGACTCACTCTGCTATGTGCCAGTCACCACTATAAATCATGTCGTAACAGACACTATAATAGAGATTAGAAGTCATTGTCTTGGTCTTTTGTCTTTTTCTCTTCCCCTTATGCCCGTCACTCTTTATGTCTAACTGTTAGTCATGCCTCTTTTGTTTACTTTCAACTTTCTTTAAGTGTCTGGACAAACTTTAAAGATAACTTTGGTGGGTAAACAACAAAGCACATTTGAGTTGAGTGCATTGATTACGTGCATGTTCGGCATCTGAACCCTCTCAGAGAGGAGTAGGTAATGTTAATTGGCAGGAATATAGGCTCTCCATCAGTGGAAACATTATGAACTGTGCAGGTACGCGTCTGGGGTCGCTCCTGCTCGCACTGCTAATTCTGCAAATTTTAGCTACACAAAACCTTCATTGTTCTCCAAAAGGGGGGTGGGGATCAAGATTGCTGATACAAACTTGGAAGCCACTGCAGGGGTCGATTTATGAAATAATAGGGGGCCTCTTAAAATGATGAGATCCTGTTCTCTGGACTCAGCAAATAAAAAACCATAGTGTCTGAGAAGCATCATTTTCTCACACTTACTCTGACATATTTTGGAATCATTGGATTTGTGCTCGCTGCACACGCTGCTAGCTTTTTAAGGAGCATCCAGAAAATTGGAAGTCTTTATAGTAAAGCCAGTGATGAACAAGAAGTCCAGTTTTTCTTTTCCATTAGCTCACCTTTTGTACACAAAGTAACAAACTCATCTATATCTTGGATGCTTTTTCTCAGCACCTGCTTGACTTTTGCAAACATGCACACACACACACACACACATTTCTCTGTTGAATCTGCTCGTGAAACCAGTCGTCTATCGTTGGCCACTGAGCAGCTCTAATGGAGCAGTTTGAGGATAAATACTTGGATAAATACTTTGCTTGAGGGCATCTCGGTGGTTTTCTGTAAAGCAAGTGTTTCTCCTTCATTTTCCCTGTTCATATTTTCCAAGACTGCGCGATGATTTGAACCGGCGAGCTTCTCCCAACCTCTGAGGGTGGGTACACTCTAAAGGATTACTCGGCTGATTTACAGTAAACCCTATTTGACAATCTACACAATCATAGGGAAAAACTCCTGATCCAAAGCTTAGCTGGGGTTTGTACTTGCCAATGTTGAGCGGAGTGAGGTGAATCAGATCCAATTTTAAAGCACTGAAGAGAGAATGTTGTGGAAAACGAGAGGTTATATAGTTACATATCTTAAGTGGAAGTGAAGCACAAAGTTGGTACTCCTCACTTTTTAACAGGTTTTTAATGCGATCAAATTGCACCATTCTGAACTGCCTCACAGATTGACGTCAGGTGAGGGATTGGGCAGCTGGATATGGAGCACTCGACAGATGGTATACTAGCCGAGGAAGAAAGAAGAAAATATCACATCAAAATAGATGCCCGATGACAAAAAAAGTACAACAGACAACTGCACGGACAGTGCCGTAGAAATCAGGAGACAGACAAGGCACAGGTGAACATAGCATGGATTGACCACCTCCGACATCATCAGTAGTAAGGGGCAGCACCTGCGACCAGCAGAGGAGATTCAGCCGGCGCCGGCAATCACAGGAGTAGAGGCTGCATCCACATCCATTGCCAAGTCGAAACACTGCTTGGGGCTGGTGTCTGAGAGAGAGGAAAGATAAACAGACAGCCACACACAGACACTCAGCCATGCTGAGCATGAGTCACACACTCAAGAGCACACACATTCAGCCATGTGCACACTCATACAGATGGCAGACAGGGAGTGAGTGTGGAGATGTAGACACTTGGATGCAGCTCTCATTGGGTTCCCAAAGCCATGTTTCATGTCAGTGCCGTCTAGACGAGGATAGGAGAAGATACTGTATCCCTCCTGAGATAGATATGTTAAGGTCAGTCATTTGGGAGGAAATAGATCCTGATTTTTTGGATGGAAGGTTTCCACAGGTTCCACAAGCAAGAACGCACCTGACTCGACTTATTCAATCAACTGAATTGTCTTTACACAGTTGATTTGTTGGATCAGGTGTGTTCTGGCTTGGTTGGAATGAAAACCTGCAGCCACAGCGGCCCTTTACTGGATCAGTTAAAAGACCACTGCTCTAATTGCAAGAGGGACTTGATTATATGATTCCTCTCAATGGGAAAACAGTCTGTGCAACCTGATTCATCCATATTCTTTTTCTTCCAAGTCGCCTTTTTTCAAAATAGATCGCAGGTAAACTTCAACTGGTAACTGTGTTATCAGTTAAAGTTGTGTGTACATATGTTTAAATTCCCAATTTATACGTTATTTGGACATACATAATCAAAAACTCTAGTTTAGTGGCACCCAAATACGTAAGTTTAGCCATTTCATCTTAGGATAATGTGTATATACATGTGATGTGTCTCTGTTACTTCGATTGTTGTTCACCCCAGCATCAGCAGAGCTGATTCACAAATTTCCTCACCTGAGTGGCGATGTGTTAGGGATAAGATGCTTTTTAAAAACCTCCAAATCCCCCATCATTACTCCAGTTATCGCTGCAGATGTATCTGTTTGGGAATGCAGTGAGTTCCTCCACAAGCTGGCTGACAGTTTTATCCATGTTAATAAGCTGATTCAAATGATGTCATATGCCACCCCTTTTGGCTGGGGTTTTTCATCCGCAACGGCTTCCTGCATGAATGGATGCAATCATGGAGTCCTTGAGAATCTTGAGAGTGAATGGTATCTTCTTCTAAGCTAATATCCATAAATGTTGCTAATGTGACTCCCTCTCGCTTGATGTAAATTGCAGAAATGATCTGACGCCTCTGCTCATAACATCTTCTTACAGTGGGCATCAGCACTGAGTGGAAAAGTCACGTCAGAGTTTAAGTGTGCTGTTTGGAGGTGTCTTCTTTAGTTATAAACCCTCCGTCATTATGGTGGGTGGTCTAAGGATCAACCGCGTCAGCTCACTGACTGTTTCTAATGCCGCCTAGGCCTCTCTCTGCAATTTGTCAATTTCTCGCTCGGTGTACTGTGGCTTACGTCTGACTTTTAACACAAATGTATCATCATTCATTGCATCAGAGTCTTTTTTTTTTTTTTT
>CAEMYA010000179.1:9401526-9412607 GCA_903131615.1 Diplodus sargus | reverse complement strand
TTTTTTTTTTGCTGCAGGCATAAGTCTTGACCAAAGATAGCCATGTGTTCGGCACTAAAGACAGAAAAGGACTACATCCTGCCCATATACACCTTGATTTGAGCTAAAATCAGCTAAAAGTAAAAGCAGTAAACAAAATACAGTAAGATAATTAAAAAGTCATCATCTTTTAAACTGTTTCCACTCACATGGCTCACCATCACCTTGACCATCTCTGTCTTATTACATAGGCTTTAGAGGGATCAGGTTGTCACGTAGCATCACCCCGTCCTCTCACATCTGTACATACCATCAGCAACAAGGCCGCCATCTCCAATTTCTTTAGATAATCCAACTTATCAGTGCTGTTTACAAAAGAAGTCATCTTTTCTCGAAGGCCCCTCTCTAATCACCAACAAATCTTCCCTCTGAGGTCAAAAGTGACTAGTAGATAGACTTGCTGCTTTGATGTGCAAGGAGAACAGCTGAGCCCGGAGTACATACATCTCATTATTTATATGGGCATGATGCTCCACCAGCAGCCCACAGTACCCCCACCACCATCGAGGTCTGGATCCGTATATGCATTTTAAGCCGGCTACATGCTCCGTGGCAGAGGAGGTAGCGTGCATGGCCTATGATCATATGGTAAATGGTAGGATTCCTCAAAAAAAAAACATATTTAGAAACTTCTCTTCTACACATGGTCGATTGGATGATTGATTACACCCATATAAGTGTCTGAGGGGTTTTTAAATGTGTTTGAACCTCTCTCATTTATATTAATGCCTTCAGCTGTGCCATAGTTGTTCCTAGTCAATGATTAGGGTAGTCATAAGCTAACACACTGTTCGAACTGCTGGCTAAGTGGTTCAAATGGTGTTGCTAGAAAGCTTGTCCTTAAGGAAACTGTATCAGACTCTCTTTGGTCGTTTGACAGATGCTACAGGGCTTAGACGTGTTGAAATATTCCACATGCCTCATACTTTATGACTTTTATACACACACACACACTGACATACGTATTGCTGTCTTGGCCAAGAGGTTAAGCAAAGAGCTCATGTCGATACACTGGACTGCAAGCCCGTAATATCACTGCATTACACTTCTATGGAGAGCAGATCCATAGTAAGCTGACCATCATCGCTATCAATATTCAGGTGTCCTTCGTGGTCAAAAATGAAAATGTAACAGATGCAGTTGGGCAACAAAATAACTTTTGGGAAAAGATTACATTACGTGCATATTGCAAGTTTAATACATTACTTCGGTTAACTCAGGGATGTAAGACTCTCCCAGCGGAAGTCATGTTATTTGTACACAGATGGAAGCAACTGGCCTGTGCAGATGTAGTACTTCTGTCCATCACAAGTATTCTGATATACACCAGAGTTGTTCTTAGCTCTTGAGTTAATCACGGGAGGTCGTCTGCTTGCTTCTATGTCTTTTCCACATATTACTAGCTCATTCTGGACAAGTCTTCTATTCAATCTGATCTGTCATCCACATTATCCGGTGGATGACAGATGAGCTGGGAAGCTGGGAAGAGTAAAGACCCGAGCAATGTTCCACACTTATTTTTTAATCCATCCAATATCAATACCTGGTATACAGTCATCAACACCTCAGCAAGCTTTTTTTGAAATGAAGGTCAGGCCAGACTGCAAAATGCAATCTCATGGTATCACCCAGTAGGACACCCCAACGATGTGACAGACAGCACACATCTAAGGCTCATTTCATAGAGAGGCAGCGATCATCTCAGCCCAGAACAATTGACCCAACCTTCCAGCAAAGTTGAAGGTGGGGACACATTAAACGCTCTCCTGAATAGATAAAATGAAACCAATGAACAAGAGTACAATGAAGCCATCATCTAGTTTGGGCAAATTATTTGCTGAGGGATCCCTGCACAGCCATGTGCAGTAGACCACGAAGCAGCCATGCAAACAGTCTACACAGTGTTCTACAGAATAGAAGAAAATGCCATTTTGGAGTGTGCCTGAAGGGAAAGAAGAATATCCTGCTTGTGAGATACAATTGCAAGACAATTTCCTTTGGTAGGGAGTTCCCGAGAACTCTGTCGCCATGGCACACAAACACCTGCTGTTAGCTTACCCAAGCTGAAGCAAGAGACGCAGGGAGGTGAGAACAGGCAAAGCAGGGGCTTCTACCGTGGCGTCAGAGGAGGGTGTATTATTCACAACATTGACTCTGCCTCCGTCACAAAAAACCAACAGCGAGGAGGAGGAGGAGGAGGGTGCCGCAGACACCGTCAGAACTGCAGGGATCAGGTCCCGCGGCTTAGCATAGAAGAAGACCCAACAATGCGAGTGCCAGATGTACAGATGGAGCAGACAGAGAGGGATCACCTGTTCCTACAAGGCCAGTGAGTCAAGAGGGACAGTGACTCACTGAGATGAAGCATAGGTGAAGATGAGATCATCCCCGATTGCATTTAATCGTTTCAACGGGGCGCATCCAAGTAAGGGCTGGGAAAAAAAGCAGATGCAGGGGTGAGTTTTAATGGCCATACACAGTCTTTCCAAACAAGATAACTCATCCAGATCATCGGCTGGGAAATTCGAATGTTCTGTGGCCTGCTACGCAGAGGAGAGTGATTATGCTTGTAGACCCTTGTGCAAAGGGCACTGACTGTGTAAAATATAACTATAATTAAAGGAAAGCCCCATCACGGCATAGCATTTTAATTCCTCAGGAAAACAAACCTCTTTGTCATCGCACTCCTTGTCTTCTTACTTCTCGTGTTTCCAGCCAAATGAAGCCCTACTTGTGGTGTGTCTGCCAGCAAATATGAGTCAACTAAGTGATCAACTGTATAGGTGGAGAGCATCATATTCTTGAAATGCTATCTACAAACAATATTTAATTGTGTTAAGTCTGATTCAGATACAGCTGAATCTATGGAAAAGGTGAGAGTGGGAACATTTGGAAAAGCAGGTAAAAGGATTCACGGCGCATTTAATGACTCACCCCTATACACTTATCAGACAGGTCTGCTGTCTTCATTAATGTAGCTTAGCCTTTCCTTTACTTTCTGTTGTTTGTGTAACGCCGTACCTGTTCTATCACACTACTCATTTCTACTCAAAGGGCCTCGGACCCTCATGTAGTTTCTTTTTTACAAGCCTCTCCTCATCCTCTGATTTAAGTCGCATCAGTGATGAACATGAGTGATCCACTTCACCGGGCCTCACACAGGCCTCTAGATGGCACACCAAGGCAGAGACAGCGTTTAGAGAGTCGTCTGAAAGAAAAAGGCAGTGCTGATGTATTAGTGTGGGGCTCAGCATTCCTCCACAGCAATAGGTCAAACCAGCTGCGATATGTAAGAAGATATCGGGGATCACAGATGATATTAAGAAATTTGATGAAAGCATTCGAATGGACAATGCGAGGCAATCTCTTATAGAGGTAGCTTTGATGCCTGCATCAGCCCAAAATGAGAGGTAGCAGATATTAAGCAGCTGTAAGTTGTGTGAATGATTATGTACATTCGGAGCCTGTCCTTTTTTTTGTCTTTTTTTTTTTACTGGTAATCAAATCACATAAACAACTCTGTAAGGATATTTTGATTTGGCATTTGCAACTAGGTCAGTCACAAGGAACTCACCTGGTTTCATTTAAAGTTAAATCATCAACCGCTACCATTAAAACAAACAGCTACTTTTTAAAATGAGTGAACACCTTATACTGCCACATTGTTTTGCAAAAAGGATGCAAGAGCGTATTTTGGCAGCATGGGAATAATTAGTGGCTTACCTACCCTATAACGTCAGACGTCATTCAGCTCCGTTTCCTGTCAATCTTACTGGGAGTTCCCAGAAGAAGAAAAAAAACAAAGGTGCCAAAAATGTTATGAAATTAGCCCAATAAAAGGCTTAACCAAAAGTATCCCTCATTGGCTGAATTCAGAAAGCTTCTGGGTTCCATTATCACATTTTTACAATCCCTCTATTGTCTCGTCAGCTGCTAATTTGGGTGGCTTGTCCTTATGCTGAGGTGACACTTTTTTGTGAATGCGCTCATCAGCGTAGCACTGTGCTTCCCACAACTCTCACACAAATGCACACACTTGACGCTAATTAAAAACCTGCGACTCCCGCTGTGTCGCGTCACCGGCGTAAGACACCTGATTCCGTGGCATGGCAAGAACAACCGAGGGCAGGGCAGAGTGTCAAAACTAGAAGAATCGGCAGGAAACGACAAAGTGAGCGAAGATTGTGGAGAGATACCAGAAGAAAATGAGCAGAAAATAGAAGAGAAGAAAGAGAAGACAATGTCGTAGAGGAGTGGAAGAGGGACGCAGACAACAGCACCGCTGAGGGTTACACAGCAATGATGTCACCTCATGCTGGCACTGTTGGACCGAGAAACAGATTAGCCATTTGATCTTTGCCCTTATTTTAGTTCCAGTTTCCTCCTCCCAGCTCATGCAGCCAGCTTATTGGGATACATGACATGTGGATCTTCCTCTGCCTCGCTCTCCTCTTCTGTCACATACCTCTCTACTCTCCTCATGTCCCCCTTTTCTTTCCTCTGCAACCAGGGTCAGTGGCATCCCCCTCCCCAGTTTATGTAACAGCTCCATTATTGGTTGAGACCAAGAATGCCCCCTGATGCGTCGATAAGCCCTCATTCAAAGAGATTGAATTATATGGAGATAAACGGTGTCCTTGAGCATGGGTGCAGATAACAGATTGGAGTGACACAGCTGACTCTCTTTGTTTTGTTAATTAAAGATGACCTCATCGCTAAAAATGGACGCTGTGCACCTCCTCGTCACGAGCCTCGCCATCAGCAGATTGCAGATTGCAGGCAGGGGGCCAAGGGCTTTCTGCATTCCCTTTCCCTTTTTGCTTCCTTTCCCATTTTGCCTCTTTGCACACACATTGTTTGTCTCTCTCCCCCCCTCTCTCTTTCTCTCTCTCTCTCTCTCTCTTTCTCTCTCCGTCTCTCTCTCTCTCTCTCTTCGCCATAGGTCTAGACTTTCATTTCATTTTTTGTCGATCCATCTCTCTAAATAACCATTACCCTCCCTCAGTTCCCCCTTTTAGATGTAGACACTATATGTGTGTTCATGGAACCTCTAACTGACGTGAATGGATCCTCGATGAAATTGTTGTTACAACAAGACAGGGATGCCGCCCTTCAGTGCCTTAATTTTCATTCATCATTGCGTGTTTAGGGGTATTCTGTCCCCATCAGTCATAATGATGCTAATGAGATGTTTGTGTGTTTTGAAGCAATGACCCAACTTATGGTGCTCTGGACTTGAACTTTCTAGAATTCGGTGTTTGCTAAAAATCGATTTAAAATGCATTTGAGCATTAAATTGGGATTGATTCGTCTCACTCTGCAATTCAGGGTTTTGCAAACACGTAAAGTGGTAGATAAAAATATTTAGTCATGATGGAGTGGCTCTGCATTAATGAGCAAGAAGGGACGCGCAACCCTGCGTAGATTTATTTGAAGCTATTACAATCATTGCCTAGACACATTTGCTGCTGAGTATTTGTGTCCACAATGGCCAAAATATACAAAATAAAACATGAGTTGTGGATGCCCAAAATCCTTAACTGATGATCATCTAATTCTTTGTATTTTCTCAGCCAATTTATTCTCTCCTACATCTGTTTAATCTAGATAAATCTGCATATAAATGCAGAGATGTGATGGTAGCTAATAATTTAGCTTTTTAATTAGTTTTGTCTGTGTCATCTCTCACTTCCAACTGCATTCTCAGGCTTGAAGTTACTAATTGGACTGTTATAAAAAATTATACCGAAGAGGAAGTTTTGGACAGGATATCCTTTAACCAGATACCCATTAGCCATACCATAAGGTCTGAAACATTGGCCGATGCAGTCAGACGACAGCTGTTTGGTTCCAAGACTGTGACCTGTTAAATACAACATATTTTAACAGAATTAACAATGTGTAAAGTAATTGTAACCAATGACCAAGGGCCTGGGACAACTGACTTGGTGTCTCAACAGGGTCAACCTTTGAGCTAGCAACCTACAAACTGAATATTGCAAGTTCCCTTAACCCTAATCTTGTCGCTTACAAAACAAACGTAAACAAGCTAGCAGTTTTTCGTTACATGCAAAAGGTTTTGCAGGGGCACCCTTAATGCATCCTGGATTTGGTCCAAGTGTGATTAGTTGAACGAAATACAAACAATCCTGAGCATTTTTTTTTTCCTGATACCAGTGTCAGAATTGGTGCAACCACACATTTCTCCAGCATTGACACAGCCCTATGGAAATAGGGCAACAACTTTACATAAGCTTCCCTAGTTTATGCGTGTACTAGCTGGTACACTAAGAGAGTTAGGGGGCATGAGCTAGTTTCGGTGTCAGGGACAAGCAACAATTGCTCACCCATTACAAGTCTACTGAAGTCACCAGAGCCCACCAGTCTAGTGGTACAGCAGGTGGAGGATGGCACTGCTCATCAACCAGTCAATATAGTGCAGCATCACAGTAAGACACAAGCCAACAGCCTGTCAACACCCTCAGGTCTATTCTTAGTGCTAAGTACAGAACCAGGGGGAGACAGAGCCACTGTAAAAGGAGCTGGGGCAATAAAAACAGACCACACGTTGGTCTCATCAAAATGGTAGATATGGACCCAGAACCCCATTAGTCCACGACAAACAACCACACACGTCCGAATTTCTCGCTATGCAGAAGGTGCAGGGGCTGCCTATATTGTCAAACAGTGTGTGTTCCCTGCAGATCCAGGAACCTAAGAAGGTCTAACGCAACGAACCAGGCCAACAGGCAGGACAACGGCCAAGCTGCTAGCAACAGAAGTAAGATGGGGCCATTTGTGGTTGCTGCTGCTAAATTCTGACCTCAGCTGACCTCATGTCTGTAAATCGTCTGTCCATAGAGCTGCAGAAATATCATTGTACTTTGTGATTGACTGGTTGCAAGTGAAATTAAATGTCCAATTTGTCCTAAAGGATGATCAAATAATTCAGTTTTTGCCATTAAATCATTCATGTAGACTCATATGTTACTTTAAATACTAATATCCCTTCTTATCTTTGATTATAACATGACCTGTATGAAAACTCAATTAATATTAGCTGGAGGTAGGTTGATTAATTTAAGATAACCGTAAGGCTCTGATGTAATACTCTTTACTCTTGCAAATGTTATCAAGATGTAAGAGTCCCACCAAACTGTCCATTGAATTACTTGCAGCTCATCAATATCTAATCCCATCAGGTAAGGCATTCAGGAAATGCTATAGTGAATATGCTTTTTTAATAATTTAGTAAAAGAAACGGCTAACAAGTGTAGGTGCATGGTTTATTCATTTTGGGAGAGTACCTTTTGTAGAACACTTGCAAACACTGTGTGTAATTGCCATTGGTTCCAATAAAATTAACATCAGATTGCCAATGACCCTCAAATGACATATATCACCATTCGTACCAGCAACAGGCACACCGGACCTGCATGGTTGCAGTTTGATTTGGCTTAGGCAAGAAAACTACTTGGTTAACTGTAGGAAAACATATCAAGCAAGAGTTGGGGGGTTAGGCTCTGCTTAATCTTAATCTTAATTAATAGATTGAAGTAGGGGATAGTCATCATTGGGTTTATAATACATGCACCAAAGGTTAAATTCTTGGAGTGGCTGCACCTCTTCGCTACGCCAGGAGCAATGTTCAGTGGATAGCAATGTCAGCTGTTTGTTCGTCCGCCACTTTGATCAATACTCATCAACTGCCAGATGTATTGCCATGATATCTTACACAGACACGCTGATCCCCAGACAATACAGCCCCCCGACTTTGTTTTTCCCATGATGCTTTCTTTGTGGTCACCATGAGACTGATATTTTACTATGTATGATAGGACAAACGATGGATTTGCCATGAGCTTTGGTGCGGACATCCATGTTCCCAACCAGGTTGCTTGTAATAACTTTGGTGATGCCTTAACTTTTCACTTTTGCTCATCATCACATCAAATATTTGATTTATCTAACAGTTTAGTTTACAACCAAATGCTGGCACATTAAGCACTGCTTAGAAAGTCTTAGCATGCTAACACACTAACTTAAGGTGATGGATATGGTAGACATTACACTTCCCCAACATCAGCATTTCAGCCTTGTCATTGTGAGTACATTAACGTATTAATTTTTAGCATTAACTCAAAGCACATATAGCTACTAACATGGCTTCAGATTCTTGATCTTGTTCAAGAGTATGCTAGGCTACTTTTGCCTCACAGAATCAGATAACAAGTACCAGGCTGCCTTGATCGATTGTTATGCCGATGATGATCAGCAGATGGTGTGAAAAATTTAGAAAGAAAGTTTAGCATAACGCCGTCCGAGCTTTTGAGAGTAAGGTTTCTTCAATTTGGAATGACTTTGAGAGAAGTATGATCCTTGTTTCAAGGCTTTTCTGCACCCCTGTTGTTTTTTCATATATTTACTCATTTATTTACATGTTATTTCTACTGGGATGATTGCAACATGCCCCAAAGATGACTTTCCTTGTTGCCAGGTGAAAAGGAGCAGCTGGGAACAACAATAGGTATCAGTGAACAGTACACGTTCATCTTGACCAAACAGGAGATCTCCATGACCCGATGCAGTAGTATCAGGTCATGGTTTATTCCACAACCCTTGAATTATAATGCCACAAGGACAGTTTGAATTGAGTTTATGTGTGCATAAGGGCATACGGAATACACTGTATGATTCTGCATCAAAGAACATGCACATAATTCGTTTCTAGTCTATTTTCGCCTTCCCTCTCAAACCATGAAAAAACTGTTTTCATGAATAAATGATGTGCCTTTCTGCCAGCACAATGCCTCAGCAGGGTTGTCCAAAGGGATGTCCCTCTACCTGATTAGAAAAACTTGGACAATTATGTGCAACTCAACCCGCTTGGAGAAATCTATTTCCCACATTGCTTTGTTCCTGCCTCTAAATATCTGCCTTGGGTGCCATTAGTTAATCACCACAACTCAATTGCAACCACCCCTCCCACACATAAGCACACTTAAATGTGTGTCTTGTTTCTTTTTCCTTTTTTTTTGTACCCTGGATTTCCTGCCATAGGTGGCATTAGGTTCCTTGTGACAGCTTGTGTATACCTGTGCAATGTCTGCTGTGTGTGTGTGTGTGTGTGTGTGTGTGTGTGTGTATGTGTGAGAGCGAGAGAGGAAGGGAGGAAGGTGACGTGTAGGGAGTGTGTGGGGGGTGGAACGTTGAGTGCTGACAGTTTAACAGGAGAGGCCCCGAGCAGGTTTGGCAGCCCACAGGAAATATAATGCTTGTGATTTGTTTGTTAACGTAAAGCTTGTGTTTTGTTTGTTTAAAGAAAAGAGTGCACTGTGCAGTTGCGTGGACTGATAGTCGGTCCACAAAGAGAGAGGGACACACAGTGAAGCAGACGGGAGAAAGGGGGTTGTTTGAGGACAAACAGAAATGTAATCCGAGAAAGAGAATGAGGGATGAAGAGAAAAAACACTTCACATGTGAAACCAGCAAATATTGTAGTAGAGTTTGATACATCCACGCAATACAGATCGTATTATTATTCCAATATGTGAACTTCTTACATCATTTTCAATGTCCAGTTTGTGCTACTGATTGGCAGCAGTGAAAAGTAACTATGTACGCTTACTTAAGTGCCAGACTAATGCGTCCCCACAACATTCCAGAGGCAAATAATGTATATTTGAATCCATTACATTTGTTCAATAACAAAATTCAAAATGAAGTTAATGTTGCAAGAAGTGTTGAGTGGGCCCTTGCACCCTTGTGTCTGTTAAGGCATGCGACAGCTGTAGCCTTGTCACCAGACGACGAGTGGACGATAAGGAGGAGTTTATTTAGTCTTCCAGTACAGGCAGTGTCACAACCTGACTCAACAGTACGTGACAAAAGAGGGAGACCACACATAGTCTGCAAATAATACAAAATGTTTTAATTAACCAAAAGAAATAAGCAATATAATTACGTATATCAGTCGTCACTATGTATGCAGCGTCTGTGTGAGTGTATGTATGTGGAACCAATATAGAAACAAATAATAATGTCAGTCGACCGGTCAGGGCAGGTGAGGAGAAAGAGAGGATCCTGCAGCCTGCTGACACAGCTCCTCTCATCAACTTCCTGAAACAAAGGAAACCAAAAGAGGACAGAGCAGGACCAACCCTGAGGCCATCACAACTTTGAGTTCCTAAGATTGCTCTGACAATCTTAGAGTCTTTTGGGTTAAATCTTTAAGAGGAGCACGTTAAAGGACAGTGCCTGTAAATGGCAAAAAAAGTCATACAAAAATTAAAAATGGCTAACTTCCTGTTTGATTAAGGTCACGGCACCATGGGGCTTTTGTGTAGATCAAGGTATGATACACATCATACTGAATTTCGCACATCGAGGGGAAACTTTTCACAAGGGCAGCTCTTTAGGGGGTGCTGGTGCGCCATTTTGCCTCAAACATGCTAAGCTCTATAGGGTTTTGTGCGATTTTGAGAATGTTTATGTCCTTAAAAATGCAACTAATTTCATGAAATATAAATAAATAGCATTACATCTGGCCTACTCATCCGCCATTGCTCAAACCTTCATAAACAAATAAATAAAGATGAAATGGTATTGGTATGATAAGATGATCCCTTAGGTGAAATCCACAAGGTACCCTGTAGTATATATAGCCATCTGAAACATGAAAGTGACGTGTGCAACAATATTTTCTGGCAAATGGTTTACGATATTGACGACTATTGATAACTATTGTGGCAGGAAAATATTATGAATCCAACATAAACAAGTTACCTCGTTTAAATCAGTAAATCATGTACATGTATTGGACATGTGCATTTATACGTCATCTATGCTGAATTGACCTTGTGGCTAAGAAAGTGAATGAACAGTGCTTTACTGGTGTTTTTTCTTCTGCTTGCTTTCCCTCAAATTTCCACTTTGAGATGAAAAAAAAACCCTCCTGATGTGTGAACCCACTGACCTTGAGGATTTACACATACACTCTCTCTCTAATTCTCTCCTCGCTCACACACACACACACACAGACA
>CAEMYA010000179.1:9386870-9400544 GCA_903131615.1 Diplodus sargus | reverse complement strand
AGCGAACGTTTGCGCCGGAACACGCCTCCTCTTTTCGCCGAACCGCCCCCAGGAGCGCAAAGTCATTCCCTAATTTAAGGACGCGCGTCTGTGGAGGGAAAACTCCGCTGTGCGCCGAGTGCAAAAAAGGAATTACACAAGCGCCAGTGAACAAAGTCACTTGCGCCGGGTGCAAGATAGAGCCCTTAGAGTCTTTTGGGTTAAATCTTTAAGAGGAGCATGTTAAAGGACAGTGCCTGTAAATGGCAAAAAAAAGGTCGTACAAAAATTTAAAATGGCTAACTTCCTGTTTGATTAAGGTCACGGCATCATGGGGCTTTTGTGTAGATCAAGGTATGATACACATCATACTGAATTTCGCACATCGAGGTGAAACTTTTCACGAGGGCAGCTCTTTAGGGGGTGCTGGCGAGCCATTTTGCCTCAAACATGCCAAGCTCTATAGAGTTTTGTGCGATTTTGAGAATGTTTATGTCCTTAAAAATGCAACTAATTTCATAAAATATAAATAAATAGCATTACATCTGGCCTACTCATCCGCCATTGCTCAAACCTTCATAAACAAATAAATAAAGATGAAATGGTATTGGTATGATAAGACGATCCCTTAGGTGAAATTCACAAGCTACCCTGTAGTATATATAGCCATCTGAAACATGAAAGTGACATGTGTAACAATATTCTCTGGCAAATGGTTTACGATATTGACGACTATTGATAACTATTGTGGCAGGAAAATATTATGAGTCCAACATAAACAAGTCACCTCGTTTAAATCAGTAAATCATGTATTGGACATGTGCATTTATACGTCATCTATACTGAATTGACCTTGTGGCTAAGAAAGTGAATGAACAGTGCTTTACTGGTGTTTTTTCTTCTGCTTGCTTTCCCTCAAATTTCCACTTTGAGATGAAAAAAAAACCCCTCCTGATGTGTGAACCCACTGACCTTGAGGATTTACACATGCACTCTCTCTCTAATTCTCTCCTCGCTCACACACACACACACACACACACACACACACACACACACACACACACACAGTTAATGGCTCAGGCAATTACACTGTGCCTAAATTCAGTAGTGTAATTGTAATGATATGTGAAGGATAACAGCAAAGTAGGTCTGGCTTCCCACATCAGTCGAAAATGCCACCGTATTCTCACCTGTCTGCATGTCCAGCCACCGGGGGAACAAATCAGGTCAAGTGCTGTAGCTGTGCATACAGTGCATTATAAATTGTATGCACGTTCATTGTGTATTGCATTGTGTATACACAATTCCGCTGTTGGGTTTCCACTTCTCTACTGTTGCAACTCTCATGTTCACTTTTTTGTTATTGCCCTTTTCCCCTCCTACAGTTACTTTTCACCCCGAGCTGCCCACAGAGGAAGGATCTCTCCTTGAATTTTCCCGTCTGCTGCCCTCTCCCACTCACTTTTTTTTCTGTGTTTTGTTATGTTCACATGTTTGTTTTTTTGGGGGGGGGTGGGAGAGGGGTTTTCCTCATCTTCTTAGAGAATTTTAAGCAGTGATTCTGGGTCAGGAACTGTTGTTGCTGTTGCGGGCCAGCGAAGCCCTTTGAGACACCATATATGACACTGCTCTGTGCAAATAAACACCGCCTTGTTTGCAACTACATCATAGTAACGAGGCCTGTGTGTGTGTGTGTGTCTGCCTGTGTTTGAATCGAAGCGGTTCTCTTCGTACGCTCTCCATCAGCCTGTCTCGTCATGTTCCCATGATTTGCTATTATTTGTTCCCCTCTCTGCTCACTAAAAAGGTCACCTGGCATTTACCATGAGGTTTTAATCGCCATGTAAGCTGGAGAACACGCAAAATGGCTTTTACCGTAATAGAATTTCGGGGGCCTTAATTTTTGCCAGCTGTGTGCTGTTTTGGCTTCGGTATTGACAGAAATGTTGACGGACCACAGGCCTACCCGTGAGGAACCCCTCAGAAGGGTAGAACCATAAATGCTGCTTCTGGGTGGGTTGAAATATCTTATTCTGCACTAAATGGGTTCAATTTTTAAGTGTTATTGACTAATTCTAGATTGGTATGCAAGCACTTAAAAAGCTACCACCTTGGAGGCAGTAGATGAATGAGGGTCCTCCATAGAAATGAGCACAGGCTTCCACAGAGATAGCCACACATGTGTGCCAGTGGTTTTTGAAAACACTTCCAGTGTAGCGGTTGAGTCATACCGTCATTTGCATGTGTGAACCCTCCACTTTCGATTCATCGCCGCGTGTCATTTCCTCAGCCCAGTCTACACTCCCTCGCCTGAGCGCGCACACACACACACGTGCGCACACACACACGCACATCTTCCTCACCTCTCCTCTTCTGTGATACTGAATGAAAGCAGGTATGTTCCTCCTCTTCTTCCTCTTCTTCTGTACTCTCTAAAACTGAAGGCTGTAGCAAGCAGGAGGGGCAAGGTGTCAAAACAGCGAGTATGTTAAAGTGAACCAAATCAGAGTCATATGTTCTGAGGCAGTGAGTGATGAATTATTAACGCTGGGAAACAAGAAAAAACAATATTTATTAGAAAAGATCACTGTGCTTTAACATGTCGCCTTCGTCTGGGCTTAAGAACATGTGCTGCTGATTCATGAATTGTTACAATGAGTGTTGCTGGTATTTCCTTTTCTCTCCTTTGAATCAAGCAGCAGCTTGATTAGGAGCGATATAGAGCGAGACTGCTGCCATATGTTGAAAGCTTCAAGCCAAGTTTGAAGAGATTAACACGTAGTTGTAGTTCAGGCCTTGAAAACGAATCCGGGCTTGCGTGCTTGGTTTCTGCAATTCTTAGGTCAGAGAAAAAATAAAATAAAAAAATCTGTCTTTCAGTTTGACTGCTTCTCCTTGACTTAGAAATGAATGCTCGTAAATAATGTTTGCTTTGCTTGGTAATGGTTATATGCAGTGAATATTATTTCTAGATGCCTTTCACCACTCTCACAGTGCCAGTACTGTCTGTCAGTGCTCTTATGTGGGATCAGTTTGCAAGTTCAGGTGGTTTAGCCTTGTATTTGATGTCTCTTAAATCAGTAGGGAGAGAGGGCAGGGCCGTTGATTTAACTATTTTTTTGCTGTCTGTTGGAATTAATGTTAACCCTTTTTTTTTTCATCTCGAGATGACAGATCTAGTTTTCTTTTCATAACAGGTTAATTTATCTCGCTGTCGTTAGAAAACAGTACAGGAGATTAGACAGACAGAGCGACTTTATAATCATAAGAATGGACGATGGCACACAGTACAAACTCCGCTTTGTCGGGTTGATAAGCTCATCACCTCAAGATAAAGCTTGTTTTTGTAGATCACGAAATAATGAATTTGAAATCTGAAGATAACAGCATTAAAATAAAGCCCCTTTTTCAAACAGAGATTCCGCAAGACTAGGGAGGGTTGGACAGGTTGCGGTGACTTTTCCACATTTGGACCGGTGACTGGTCTCCATATAAGCTGCCAAGACAGTAACTACAACAACACAATAGTGGAAGAAAACAAAGCCATTGTGAGTCAAAGGACAGACGCTGTTTTCCGTGCGGCCGTGTGATGAAGTCAGGAGGACAGTTGCGTGACAGCGAGATTTCCACACATAAATTCGACATCTCCACAATATGCTGCAAGTTGCCAGAGACACTACCTGCTGCCACATTTCTGTTATTTGGTCTTGTAACGTTGTAACGGCCCTTTGTGGGCTGAAAGTGTGAGACATTTTGCTTTGATATTTGAGCATCTTTTTATTTTGAGCAATATCCGGTGAAGTCTGTGAACGGCAGTAAAAAATGTCTGCCTTGTAAAGACAGTGTGAAAGGCGCAGGATTTAGATTTAGATTTAGATTGTTCCGGTATTTTATTTTCATTTCTTACAATTGTTTTACACACAGAAAAGGCTAATATCAGCCCTTTTACTGTGCACAAATGATGGTACATTGTGTACCCCCACCAAGCTTGCATACGGGTCTTATATTTATGTAATTGCATAACAGTTTATAGCTTTCAGATGGCTCTGTTTAAAGAGGTTTTGACCCATGGAATGTGTGTGGCTTTGCTGGATAAGAGTATATGATTGTTAAAAGAACTAAAACACACACTGTGTTCTCCTGCTGAGTCCTTAAATTGATAATTATACAGTAAGCCACTCAAGAGCCACCAAAGACCAGACCGAAGACATTTGTCTTTTGTTTAGTCTTCCAGACGGATCAAAGATACTTAAGCACTTCCTCGTGCTGTCAGTGGTCTATTTAACACTGTACATGTAATGTCCAATTATGACACGTTGCCTCGTGTTGCTAAGCAAAGCTAAGCTCATGCTGCCCTGCCCATGCGCCGATGGGAGACATTCACATTTCTAATTGTTTTAGTACACATGGATATTGTCACGCCAGTTTGTTTGAAGTAGTGGTCCAGGCCCCAATGTGTCAAAGAACAGTGTGCAAACACTTTCATCAGCAATTTCGGTAAATATTCTGTGCTTTCTGTGTCTTATAAATCGGAAATTAGTTATGCATTCGTGGCAAATTTGGGCCTTTCTCAAGAGCACCTCAGTGGAGATAATGAGTGTAGAGCAAGCGCTGCCTTTTACTAGACTCAGCCAAATGTATCCTGCCGGTCCAGAGATTTGAACCTCCGGCAGCAAAGCTCGTTTCTTGAACCTTTAGGCCAACGCTGCCCCTTTTTTTTGCCACAAGTCTTCAGGGAAAGCACGTGCTCTGTTCTCTCGATGTTTATCTTTGACTACAGGCTACGTTTTCGATGTGGCTGTAGAGAAAAACAAAAGAAAATACTTTTGGCCCAGCAACGATCAATATCTAGCCTTACGCCAGAGAAAATAAAAGCGTTCACTGGTGAGCACAATCGTGTTATAATCACATCAACTAACCCATAAATAACTCACAAGTGGTTGCTCCTGAGCTCTACTGTATTCACGCATCAGCCACTTGATTTATTCTGATTGTCAAAACATCCATTGACATCATCATTCCTCTCTGCGACCGCATCCAAAATCATAAAACATCAGAGCACTGACCAGTCTTTTTTCGTTCGTCTCACATTGTTCGTCTCTTTCTCTCCTGTTTTTTTTTCCTTGTTCCTTCCCTCCTTTTTACTGCACTTTAATCCACATTGTATTTGGCGCTGTCTCTTTCTACTTTTAGCCTTTGTGAAGTAGCAGAAATCTGGCATTCAGTTGGCATTCCTCTCGTGGTTTCGCTCAATAAAAAAAACGGGGGTACAGACTTGAAAAGCATAATGGATGCAGACCGATGCAGGTCAACGGGAAAATAGATCATTACCAATTATATCTGTGAAAGATTAAGTGGTCTGCCAGGGATAATTTATTGTTCCACCAAATTTTGGTCCGTTAACGTTCCACTGAATAAACTCAGACAGGTGAGCGAACTGAGCACCTCTGCCCTTGTTTTTTATACAGCGCAGTTTAAAACAATCAAGAAGTTAAGATGGCTCTCTCTCTTTTAATTGGTGTGAACATAAGTCTCGCCAAAAACAGGACAGAGGGAAAGTTTCACAACAGTTGCCGGAAGTCAGAAAAACTGTTCTTCTCTTTGCAGATGACTGTGCCCTCCAATGCTGTAAAAAATATAGTGAAGAAAGAAACTATTCAACCCTCTTTAGGAAAACTTGGCAGTACACGTCTTAGAAAAATAAACATTCATGTGAAATTTAACAGC
This sequence comes from Diplodus sargus, assembly GCA_903131615.1. Classification (NCBI taxonomy): domain Eukaryota; kingdom Metazoa; phylum Chordata; class Actinopteri; order Spariformes; family Sparidae; genus Diplodus; species Diplodus sargus. Next base: position 9,394,838 of record CAEMYA010000179.1, on the reverse strand, counting down.
ATTTCCGAGGCGTTACCCTTCCCACCAAGCTCACATAATATTGGGAAATTGTATTGTATGATCTGTAGGAATGTTACATATGTGAGGTTTGGATCACCACCACCTTAACACAGTTCAAGCTGATGAAAATGAAATGGTAAAATAAGATTTATGATATGGATGTCCTCATCTGTGCTGGCAGGTCAGGTAACTTGCTGAGACATACATTACATGTTGCTCTACACAAATTTCGGAAAAGGTCTAGATGGTGGTTTAAAGCTGGAGACCATTTTTAACATCCTGAATTACATGTATGGTTAGGTTTAGTTCTCCCAAAACACCTTGGTCAAGATAAGGGTGCAGTTGTCTTGTGCTTTATGTCATCATTGACTTTTTTTCAATCAATCAATCAAACTATTTGTGTTCACACAATGAGAACAGTCAAAACAATACCACGTCATATTTTCGTATTTAACCAATAACACAATCCTACCCCAGTCTGAATCGTGTTCTTTGAGTTAAATAAACAAAACCATAAAAACAATATTTTATTAAATGTTCAGATAAGTGTGAACATTGTGCAACTTTGCAGCTACGTCCATTTAAAAATGTTCCCTCGTTATGTTTTGTTTCTGAGGCAGCATTACGTTTCTGCTGAAGCAAATTTGCTGTTGCAAGATGGTAGTGTCAGACATTGTTGTAAATACTGTACCCATTGTATATACAAGCATAAAATTAGCCAGCTGCAAACTTGTAAATCTTCATTATCACTCCTGTTGATAGCTAACACAGAGCAGATGGCCTCGCTCGGAGACAGACCAATTTGAATTGATCCCAACTAATGTCAGAAAGAACAAAGAAAACATTTGGAGTGTAACAAAATCAAGCACAGATCTGCTCCATAAATAATAATGCAAACGAATGCATTGATGTAAAGGGTTTGGATCCCAGCACTGAATTGGAAGACAGTGCAAGGGTTCTATTGTTCAAGTTTAATAGTATCAATAGTGAAACAATATGGGCTTTGTTAATGTGTTATAAAATATAATTGACATTTGTACTGAAAGCTGTCTTTATGTGAAACGTCTGGCCTCTTAATTTCCTGTTGACAAACCAAACCATAATCTGTCTGTTTTCACTTTGAGTAAAAGGAAGATTATCAGAGCATTTACAAACACTGTATGTAGGTGGTCCTGAGGTTTAAGAAAGTTGAAAAATGAAGGTTTGTGATGATGTAAGTTGTTTAAACTGAAAGGTAACAAATGAGAATTCCATCTTGAAATGTATTGGTCAAACGCAGTCCTTCATCAACATCCATGGTTTTGAGAAAAACATTAAAATTGCAAATTTAGACATACTGATATGTATATTTACATTTTCTTTTGTAGCCCTCTGCCAATTTTAGCGACCGAATAGACAAATCCAGTTTTAGATTCGTGTTTTAAAAAGGTAAAACATTCAACCCTGCAGCAGTGCAGGAATGTGTTTGGGGGAAACCTCCTATACACAGAGCTCTTTCTGCGAAAAGGTCAAATCATTCATTCGTGCAGTTCTTTTTCCTCTCTTCTGCAATCTTTTTCTTACCATCCCCTTGTGCCCTACCAGCCAGACTCACTCCCTGTGTTTATAAGTTGGCCCATGTATCATAAGCTAAAACTAAGCTGCCCTTTACCTTGTGTAGAAATAGTTGGAAATCCAACCGTTTGAGAGCTTTTAAACTATTTTGACAGCTCCCTCTTTTTTTCCATCACCCCCATGAGCACTGGAAACTGCCGCGTGCATGTGTGTGTCTAAATGAACAACTATGCGTCGCTTGCCTTTCCCGAAAGCTGACATGAAAGATATTTCACAACTTGTGAAGTAGTGTTTTTGTGAGTCGCCGGGGTGCACAGTCAGATATCATTGTAAAAGGACCTTGTGCCCATAAAGGAAAGAAATCCTGTTTTCCTACAGTTCTATAATGTAGTGTGTATGGCTTGCTGCCAGTAAAAGGTTATATTTAATTTAGCCTTGGGCTTGGTGCTGGTGAAATGGCTCCCACCGGACCATGTAGAGGTGAAACTCGCAACACCAGAGTCATTGATAAGGAAAGAGTTGCTCTCTTAAACGCAGGAATTAATTCATGACTAAGTTCATGTTGTGCACAATTTTTTTTTCCTGTGTTGAAAAATGGAGGGGAACCAAAACATGTGGCATTCTTTTGTTTCAATAAGAACAATGGATGAAACATAATGTTGAAGGATAAAAGTATAATGGATGATAAAACATGTGCAATGTGATACTTTTCTGAACCTTTTCTTTTTGTTTCTTTCTGTCGTCAACTCATCCTTGCTTCCTTTCATCTTTCCTTGTAATTTCATTTGTCTCCCAGGTGAGGTTCTGAGCCTGATGGACGATCTGTTCTCTGGTCTGGGTTCATCCTGCGTTGTTGCCGGGAAGAGGACTGGAGACCATCCTCACTCCGTGCTGTATTCAGTGGTCTTCAAGTGCCTGGAACCCGACAGTCTCTACAAGTAAGTCTGCCGATGTCTTTTGCCAAGATTTCCAAGTCACTTGAGTAACTGATATTGTGGCTGTTTTTTTTCTTCATCATATGCGTAAACATGAGTCATAAATTGTGTTTTATTGTAGTTAGTGCAGATCTAGTTTCAAGGTTTCTGTGCAGGTCTGTGAAGTATGGAAAGTCCCTAATTATTTCCAGATCACAATGGGTGTAAAAATACACAGAAAATGGATATTAAACTTACGGGAAAAAGATGTTTTTGTGTGATGATGAAACTATATACAACATCTTAAAAGCTGGAAGAGAATTGCTGTCTGATTATAGCATGGGGTTTGTTTTCCTTGTGCCCTTTGAGTTATGTTATGGAGCTCCTAGTAGAGTATACCAAGGCACGCTGGTCCGAAGTGAAGTGATTGTCTGTGCTATCAAAATCTGTATAGTACACATACACATCTCTAAAAAGTAACGCATCCACTCCTGGAATAGGGAAACCAACCTAGCCCCGACCTTTAACCAGGAGAGCTTTTATATAAATGCATGGTGGCCTCAGTAGCCAGAAGAAAGAACAAAGGACCACGATCTGCAATGTTCCATGTGGGGCTCCAGTGCAGTGCTGGTCTGACAGGAGCACAGTCGGGGGTTTAGTTTTGCTGACCATTTGCTACAAAAATTGGATCTTTGAAAGTTGAACTTAACCTTTCTGGTGCAGAAGGTAAGAAAGCAAGTTCTGGCTAACTACATATTATATAATTTAAGGAGAACTAGGTGGGTGTTTGACTTGGTTTGACACAGCACGTCAGCCTTGCGCGGCAGAGATTTTCATTTCCATCACAACAGGGATGCCTGCTCGAAGGTGTGTCTTTAACCAATGACGCACTCGTCTTGAGTAGTGATCAAAGGAGCGGCTGTAAATAGTCTTCCTCCCCGCTGCATGGGGGAAAAAAAGAATAGCAACTAACAATTTAGTTGTAAACATATTTTATTTCTTATAAAATCTTTACAATGTAAGTCCCCCGTTATTTAGGCATTCAACAGCTGAAAACGAACACGATGAACCAGTAAAACACAGCAGGTGTCTGAAAGTACAATCATGGACACTGAAGAACTTTAAACCAAAGAGATTCAGTTGGAAGCTGCACAATTAGATGAACATAGTCAAAACACTGACAAACTCCTTTTTCAGGTTTGATTATCTCAAGATAGGCTTGCTTTTAGGGGGGGAAAGGACGTTGCCATGCTTTGGCCACGGCCAAGGTGCCACGGGAGGCTTCTTGGAGGCGTTTTGGACACACTATGGGGAAGGTCCATCTCGGGCGTGGCATGTCTCAAATCAAACTAGTATGGAAAAGCGAATCATCACAACACAGTTTGAGTACCTATGGAAGAGCTCCAATTGTGATTGTTTGTTACAGCACGGAAAGACACATCTGTTGTGCCTAGCACTGAACAGCATTTAGGAGTATTCAGTTTCCTCAGATGTTCAGCTGACCAAGAAACCCAGATGGCAGTTAAACACTGATCTGAGCAATGCAGTGTTTCTTCATTGGAATTTTGAGAGAGTCATGAACTCCCCATAACAGACAACCATATCCAGGAATTGTACTATGTATAAGTGTTCCTGGTACAAGAACACCCTTTCCCAAAAATATCCTGTTTGTGGATATTCACCAATGAAGGTAGCTGTCAAGCTCAAGAAGGAGACTATCAGACTTGGTTAGCCATGTTAACACTTTAGTCAGTCCTCAAGTTTTAGGAAGTCTGACGGACTGCAACTTCTGTGGGGGTCAGAAGCAAATGTGTGGCAGGGGTTTTACATGTCAACCAAGTCTGTTTCAGCAGAGGAGAACTGCTGACTTTGGCTTTGTGGAACTCCTGAACATGACGAGTGATCTGAGGATTCAGGGAAAGTATTGTCCCCGTCTTTGGTGAAGGTAGGCAAAGAAATCTGCAGTGCCAAGATGGCAGGGGTGGTTGAGAGTGGCAGAGAAGGGTATTGGTTCCCACTGGTTGATAAAAAGGAGACCAGAGAGCAACACATGAATAGTTTTTTTTAAATAATTGTTTTTCATTGCATGGTAGGACAAAAAGCATTTTCTATTACTACATCAGAGAGTGCATTTACCAGGGCTCCACATGTCCGTCTCGACTCACCTACACTATTCTGCGACATTGCTCCTGGCCTCAGCTTTCAATTTATTGCAACCCAGTTGACTTGATCCTTTCTCCGACCACACTTTTATGAGTTCATTGTTTTCCCATTAACATACAAAGACCTTTCATTAAACATTATGTTGTGGCCATGTTTGCATTTTTCCCCAAACAACGATGTCTGAGGAATTATCAGCAATCCCACATCCTCCCCTGGGTGTCTGCAATTCCCACTGCAAATGTTATTTTGTTTCAGGGGGTGAATTTTGTTACCTACTCCTGAACAACAGCTGGGTCGAGTTAACCGGGGAAGCGTACTTAGTCTCAACGTGGTGGGAGTGGTGTATGCTTCCGTTCTTTAATGTGCTCTTAGGTCAGGGAAGAAGAAGGCTTTAGTGAATGCACAAGGATCTCTGACACGAGGCAGTATTGGGTAAACTCAAAGAAAAAACTGACTGCTCATTTGTTACACATTTAGCTAACAGACAGACCCTGCCTGAGATCATTTAATGCACTGAGAGCCATCACCCTTAAATATCAAGTATTTACACTGACAGTAAATCAAACTGTGAATGTGTGACAATGAACAGCCAAGTCTATCTGCTGTTGCCGATTGTGGATTTGTTAGTGAATGTGATTACCTCATCTGACAACCAATCAATGTCAAAAACAATTAAAAAGTTATAATGATTGATCACTCTGCCAGTTTCAGCTATCCAGAAGGACAGTGCAGGATAGAAATACAGTATATTTGTCTTCAAATTTCTTTTTTTTTTTGCATTGATGTGCATTTCCTATGAGCTCTCTTCACCTCCCTCCACATCTTGAAGCAAAGCTGCAAGAGCAGCAATACTGGGTGAACCAGACAGGACCCAGATGTTGTTGTGGCTGTCACTGGACACATGAAACACATCGTCTTCTCAGCTTTCACCTGTTTTCTCAGCTTCTGACCGTCTTCTCAGGTTAAGTGTCTTATGATTATAATCCTCTTACTGTTTGGTGGCCTTGGTTTGTTTTGGGAACTACAGGAACAGCAACTGCCCCTCTTAAAGAAGCAGCCTGGTTTTTTAAAGCTGTGGGAAACCTGATCCAAAGTAACATTTTTCCCCACTCTACGTGTAGGTATACAAGTGCTTTACCAGTCTCGGTTACTAACCCTAACCCTTCTAAACATACAACAGAGAGCCATGGCCACATTTACGCTGACAAGTGGCCTAAGAGGGAAGAGCGGGGTAGTGTGACTGTTCACAGGGAAATAAAGATGATGAAATACTTCCAATAAAAGAGCCTGAAAGAGGTCAGCAGTCGTTGAGATTTTATAACAGCTGTGCCAACAACACAATAACCATCTATATAGATAAAAAGAATTCACAATTTTGGGTTTCCTACAATCTCTGACAGTAGATGAAGAATAGTGTGGGAATGACCATTAGTTTAATCTCCAGAAATCAGGCTTCCACTAACAACAACCTGCAACAAGAGCCTAATTTCCAACTTTGTAGCAGTGTTATCTTTGTTTAGGCATTCTCCACAGTGTTATTCTCCCTGATAAGAGCAGAATTTACGTCGGAATTACGTCTGAGGGCACATCTGTTTGCAGCCAGCTGCGCTTGTCTTAATCAAGAGCCTGATAAGACCTCTACTGGTATTGGTACTGGTATTACACTTGATCATTACCAAGGCTGCTTGGCCCGCATCTTTCCCTCCAAATCTTAAAGACTGTTCGCTCTATGAAAAGTTGCACACATCATTTCAAAAGCTGTGTTTTTGTAGAAAATAATCAAGGACACGACCGTGTTTTGTGCCAAGAACCATAGTGGCAAGAGGTTTAAATCAAGCGCCAAAAAGCAACATGTGTCATGATTCAACGTCAGGCTACATATTGACATACCTGTATGACTCTCAGACTTTTTGCACCATTCACTTGCCACAAACTTATACAATAGTGTTGTGTTTGTGTGCTGTGTCTGTGCGTCATGACACATAAGTGGGGTTATTAAAACCGGTGTCTTCTCCCTCTCTCATTGTCTGTTGAGTACAATGTTGAATCAAGCTTCAGTCTCCCCGAGGAGCAATTTGGCTTACAGACAGGCAGCGGATGAATAATAAATACAGAGCAGTATAGCGGTGAATGGAAACAAACAAGATTGCACAAGTACACAGATCAACACCAACGTCAGAGTTGTCAAATCATTTAGCAGCTAGAAGAAGTTAAGCCCAGGGGCTCACCCTGTTGCCTTCACAGTGAGTAACAGATGCGATTGATCTTGTGCTCCTTCATGTTTTTAATGACAGTTTGTTATGCCAAATGCGGTACAACAAGACATAACAGACACCTAGTTTGTCTGACTTCTCTCTGAGTTCATGCTTTATATGATTTTTTTTTTTTGTTCCTCAAAAATCGTTCTTTTTTTTAATCCTGTCGTCGCTTTGCCAGCAGCCTTTTACAGATGAAGACTCAGCTGTATCAACATGTCCTGTCTTCTTTTGTAAGGTTTAGCATTAGCCAGCGACCATCAGTCACAAGTCAGAACACATATCAGTCTTTTCACCCACCCAAAAAAACTGCAAGAATGATTCGAGAAATGTTTTCACAAATGGATCCATCATGTGCGCATAAGCAGCAACTACCATTTTTTGTTTTGTTAGGGTTAGGGTTTTGTTTTTTTTATAGCGTGGCTTAGACTTTTCTGAGGAGGTGGTTACTCAACAAAATACTGATGGTAAATTCATATTAGTTAGCTGTGAGTTAGATGGTATTTCTTCATTTTGATGGAAGATTTCAGATCAATTGTTTACCTGAGATGGGATTATTCAGGTGCTCAAATTTAACCAGAATGATGTGCGACAATGGGCAAAAGTGATGCTTTGTCATGCATTCCTCGTCCTCATTGGATATTTTATCCTTTTTGGCACATGTTTGACGAATATTATGAGTCCAGTGCTGCACACCAAAAACCCACCCAAAACTTGGTGGAACCCATTTGTATGTTATGCATATGTTTCATGTGATTAAAAAAGGGCTGTCATGGCTGTGCATAACCTTTTACTGATGAGGACATCACCTTTATTTTATAAAATGTATTGCTGGAACGACTGGTCATTTAGATTTTCTAGAAATATCCTGCGCACCGATTTAAAAACTGAATTACTTCTAATGGGGGTGATGTCATCGTTACATTCATTAAGACCGTGAGCCCTGCTGATCTGCAAGTGAGATCACCCCGAGGCTGAGATGAGCTTTTCTCATTTACAATGAAAGCAAAGGCAAAAGCAGTATTATTTAGGGACGCTGCGCCAGTGCAGTGCCACTCAGATCTGTGGATTTCAAAGTCATG